>OLKM01000463.1:126193-165146 GCA_900291075.1 Melanogrammus aeglefinus | reverse complement strand
TTCGAAGAGAAAGGTGGGCACTCTTAAGGTAACGTTATGCATCAAGTGTACAATCCAAGCTCTTCACAAATGACCGCCAGCATGGCCTTTTCATTTATAATTGTTTAATTGTGGAAATGTCATAATTTCTGGTGGTCTGGTGGTACTGTCTGCATTTCACTTTGAAGATGAGATAGTCTTTTCTAAAATCATTAAAGTTATTCATCTGCCTCCGGTTAGTGACGTTGTAGATGGTGCACCAATCTATATATTTATATGAACGTTTTCCTCACCTCCTTTTCCCTCCTTTCTGGGCTTCAGACCAAGATGAGTCCATCCGGGACCCTCAGTAACCATGACAACCCAGGATGGCAGCGCTAGTTTGGGACCCCTGAGCCTTTGTTCAGCCAAACCAACGAATTGCCAAACCAGGAACCGCCCTCCCACTGACACACACTCCACGCCTCTTGGACCCCTGACCTTTTGAACCCCGGCCACATATAATCTGGTTTCTGGCCCCCATGCCCGTGTCCTTTTGGTGTGTCGAGACCGACCTGCTTGTAATTGGAAACAAGTTGACTTTTTTTCTCTCCCTCCATGTTTTCTGTGGTGATTTAATGTTCTTTCCTGTCTGAAGCGTGCGCTTGTTACTTAACCGACATGGGATTGAAAGGCACGTGCTTGATGGTGGGTTAGGGGTGTCTGGGGGTGGGGGGGGGGGGGGGGGTATATGCGCTCTCAAGCCAATCGTATGCATTACACTTCAGTTTGAAGGCTAGCACACGCCCCACTTTTTGCAGGAATATGTTGAGAATAAAGATCTTGAGTTGTTGCCTTGAATGGCTTCCTCTTTTTATTGTCTTTCTCTTCCCTTTTTCCTATAACATAACGCCTCCATTGTCTCAAGTAACCAGCTAACATAAAAGCCCAAAATGACAATGTTGTTCAATGGCCACAACATTGGCTGAATTGCATTTGTTACATTTTCATGTTTTGTCTACATTTTAGGAGTTCAAATAATTATTAAACATAAACTGAAATTCGGTTTATGTGTGATGTATCACAATTTAAAATGTTCACTGTTGATTGGGTGAACACGTTTTAAAATCGAATGACCGGTGCTGTAGGTGGTATTCCCAAAGAGGGGATGAATCCAGGTTCTGGGAGTGGGACACCTGTTGTTTTGTCAAGTATTCAAGGCGAGTATTTGTCACCTTTGTCAGTTGTTTCTGAAGTCCTGAAGCACATGTCTGGGCAGGCACAGACATGAAACTGTCCCCCCTCCTCCCTCGCCGCCCCGTGGGGCGCCTGGGACTCTTATTATCGTAATAATAGGACATTATCCGAAATGATGTTGCGCCAAATTATTCCCAACAACGCGACTATGCATGCATTCCTATCACTGGAGGAGTTCGTCACCGCTGCTGAAAACAAAATACACGACACCAAAAAGGTAGGCTATAGGTTACGACCGCTGACGTCACGTTTTCTCTTTCAAAACCAAAAAACGGGGGCCTGGAAAAACGAAAAATTTGGGTTACAATCACTTCGACTCGTGGTCATCCAGAAGATGTGACTTAAATGTTCACACCGAGAGTCCATCCTGCACAGATCTGCAAACCAAAATCAGTGAAATTTACTTCCCAGCGTTTCAGGGCCTGCCCCGAGTTCCTCACGTATACGGGGCCGTTTCGCAGCCTCCGGGGGCCCCACCACAAGCCTGCCTTTGATATTTGCGGTACCGGCAAGCCCACCACAAGCCCTTCCCTCAATGTGAGCGGTACTGGGGGGGGGGGGGGGGGGGGGTTCGACTGTTACCGCCTTCAATCAGTACAGTTGTGGCCGAACCCCTGCTGGTTACCAGAGGGGAACCAGAGACATGCGTCTGCTATGGGGGACAGCGCCGGCTATGGGGGACCTGTGGGTATTTCGACACTGTCGAGACACTGCAGACCCGAACAGAGGGTGTATAACAGCGAGGTTGTAGCAGTGCTTTGTTCAGTGATTTGTTTCAACTAGGTTCAGTTAGGTTGCTTTTAGCCGGTTGGGTGTCTAGAAACTGATGGAGGTTTTGACCCTGCCAAGGTTGCTGTCAAGAAATGATTATTTGCTGTTTGCCAACTAAATCTAATAAAACCGTTAAAATTAGATATTGCTTATGGGTTGTTTGTATGGGTATGGATATAGTAATATTTAGTAAGCTTTTAAATTATTTTTAACAGTCAGAATTCTAGGGAAAGGGGATGTATGTATTGCCTGTGTGTCTGAGGGCCTACGTGTTACACGAGGTAAATGTTTTTTGGGTGGGTAATTTCTTCAGGCACCCACAAGATTTGCAGGATTATGGTTCATATTTTTAGCCACTCTACTGATAAATGGTCACATGATCGACCGCTACTTCTCTACCAGTTCTCCCATAGGCAATAAGGGAATTCCTACTCTATACACAAACATACAACATGTATGTTATTTGAAGGACCACTGAACGTGTGAATGGACAATTGTTGGACACTGATGAACTGTTGTTTTTTAAATGTTTTTTTACAACATAGCTAACATTGGACCCAAATCCGGTCCTGTTTTGGTTACCGGACACATCCTTGATAGGGTTAGTATACCGTTTAATAGCACCCTTTGGCAAATTCTGAGTGAGATGCAAACACATAAAGACCTAGTCCACATTATGATTGCACAATTGTATAACAATCTTCCAATTTTGCTTTCAATATTACATGTAACATGTTACAGCAATTGTTGTTTCATTAATATCATTATCCTAACTAGAAACTTTAACATTGTTAAATAAAATAATCGATGTGTCCCATGAGGTCTGCTTGTGAGTTAGAAATGTATGGAAATGCAGGATCTTGCATTGTATTGTGAGCAGGACCTGCAGAATCGGGTCAGCCTATTCTATAGTACGCAACAATTCCCATATGATGACGCAAGATGACAATAACACACGTGTGTAAAGCTTTGTTCTTTTTGGCAACACCTTTGGCGATAATTAAATTAAATTAAATTGCATTTGTATAGCCTGTAATCACAGGTCCAGTCTCAAAGGGCTTAACAGGTCATATATTTATGACAACCCCCTAGCCTAAAAAACTCCCTTAATTAGCGAGGTAGAATTCTTGAGGAGGATGCAGAGTTGTGAATCCTTCTTCCAGGGATGGTCAGGAGTGCAATGGGTGCCATAAATAACACACATACAGTCACCATTGTGTTCAGCATAGCCAGTGGACTGAAGCAACTGGTAGGCTTATCTAAACTCCCACTTGTGATGTCACTTAGTCACAGGGCAGGGATGATTTTGAAGGCTTGAATTGGCTTATCACACTTACGCCTGGTGGTGAAATAGGGGGCACTTATTCTACCCATTGCCGTCTGCTAGGAAGCCCCATCCTTTTAATTGATTTGAACGCGTATCATATTTTTTTTAATTCCTACACAAGAATAAGAACTAGACTATTTACTAAAAGGTTGGTCACTGATGGTACCAATAATACAATGCACAGAAACAGAAGGCTTATGAGCGCTTTGAGTGTGAAAAAAGCGCTTTACAAATACCATGTAGTATTATTATTATAATCATTGGTCTTTAATGTGGCCAGGACATTAAATCAATGGACGGTGGCCTATACAGGCTTTTGACTGCTTTCCATTTACTCAACAAACTGTTTCATGAGCATAGTCTGACTGGATTACTTTTAACTTTAATCCACAATGTGATTTAGCCAAATAATCTAACTACAGTTCTACAGTAGATACTACTAGATAGATAGAGACTACAGCTTTCCGAATCTGCAGTCACTGTGGTATGATAAAGGCCTTCCTGGCTCATGACTATAAACACATCGTAAGTAATGTATGGGGCCTCAGCTTTGGTTTTGTGTGATGATCATCTCAGATCTGTACAGCATCAGATGGTCTATTTAGATTGACAGGATTAACACTTTTCTTTCAGATATTTGATCAAGTGTCTCAGTTATGAAGTTATCCTTATTTAATTTCTTCAGTTTTTTATTGCATAGTGAAGAAAAGCTGTTTATACAAAAGAAGACTTTGCTTTCCTGTTAGTCATGTATATGATGTAGCCAGCTTTATTTAAACTGTACAATTTGACTGTACAAATATACAGTATATTACAATGAGTTAATATACTCTATAGAGCAATCCTATAAAATGTTAAAAATAATCAAAGACCTTGTGCTTAACAATTTGAATTGGGTTTAAGAAGTTACCTTCGAAATGGTTTTATGATAACTGTTGATGTCACAATGATGGGATGAGGTGACGTTTTTTCTGGATCAACAAATAGTTATTTAGTTCAAAATGTACGTTTTTACTTGAGATTTTGTTCAATTAATTTCATCAATGAAATATCTCTGATACTCACTACACGTTATATGCCAATTATACTGGACGGATAATGTAGTATTCCCTGCAATCACCTAATGCCTGTCAACCTACTTTTGTTTTAGCACCCATTCTATACCTGCAATATATATTCCAGCCAGACGAGGGCGCCCGAGAGCAGTCCCGACCTGTCCTGTTGATGTCTTTATTATAGTCACCAAGAATGACATTGCCTCAGGGTATGACTTCACGGCACGCTATGGTTATTATTAAGATAATTGGAAGTAGATTTAAAAGGCCAACAGCAATCCATAGTGCATACGATTGCAACAGGTTTAAATACCTGGTTAAACAAATTGAAATAACCTGTCATTCAGGTTTCACATGTTGCATTACTTCAATAGGTCTTCCCTCTGCGGGAGCAAGCAGACATGAGGCGGGATATGTTTTTTTTTTTTTTTAAAGATAGCCTAATTAGTTTTGTGTCGTAATGACCTGGCACGCAATCAAATCAAGTCGAGGAAAAACAGATAGGCCAATACATAATGGCAGATAACAGAAAAAAATTAAAGCCTTAACAAAGCCTATTGAATCTTCCGGAGACAGGTAACCGCCATGAACGCCATGAACCCCTAATACTACCGGGACGATAAATACTCAAAAACCCAACGGTGGTTGGGGGGGGGGTCAACAACAACACCACCACTACGACTCTAGCATGACACGTGTTTCCCCGCCTCACGCTTTTAAGGTAAACACACGCCTTGAAGCTTTCTCGCCACTCCATGTGAAAATGAGCGTCATTGAGTACAGCGAACTTGGAAGGATCAGAACTATTAACAGGGGACTGAAGCCCATAAAGAGGGAGGATATAATTATGATAAAAAAAAATCATGATTACATATCCTAAACGAATAGAGCCACATCACAAAGAAGAACAAGAGGAATATGTGCATATATTAATATTATTATATATATATATATATATATATATATATATATATATATATATATAATAATGAATAATAAATATAATTAAGTTTTCCCAGACGATGGGTTTATTCAAAAGTCATATTTAATTTTAGTCAGTGATGCTTTTATCCAAAATGACTTGCAGTGATGTAAGATATCATAGATCTATGCATCTGTGTGTCTGGGAGAACACTAAAGCCACTACACGGCCCACTATTTATAGATCTCTCTCCCCCCCCTCTCTCTCTCTCTCTCTCTCTCTCTCTCTCTCTCTCTCTCTCTCTCTCTCTCTCTCTCTCTCCTCTCTCTCTCTCTCTCTTCTCTCTCTCTCTCTCTCTCTCTCTCTCTCTCTCTCTCTCTCTCTCTCTCTCTCTCTCTCTCTCCCTCCCTCTCTCCATCAGCACACACAGTAACGCTCCATTAAATTGTGAGAGCTATCGATTTTATGGACAGCAGTGATTCTTATCCACCGAGGTCAGGGTTTGAGCATGTGTATGGATGTGCATCTGTGTGTGTATGTCTGTGTGTGTGTGTGTGTGTGTGTGTGTGTGTGTGTGTGTGTGTGTGTGTGTGTGTGTGTGTGTGTGTGTGTGTGTGTTTGTGTATGTGTCATGCTGTGTGTGCGTTTGTGTGGTGGATGAGTATCTATGTGGTGTGTTGTTAATGTGTAGCATCTATAATGTTGCCCATCTTATCAATTATTCACACACAAAACCCACCCACCCACCCACCCACCCACCCCCACACCCACACCCACACCCACACCCACACACGTCTCCTTTGCTCCAATGAACCTACAAAGCCCCTGATGGATGCTGAGCTTAGCTCCAAAAGGAACCTGCATCATCTGATGGAAGGGGCGCTCCCACTCCCACAGCAAGCCGCACTGTGCGTGTGCGTGTGTGTGTGCGGTGTGTGTGTGTGTTTGTTTTGGTCAATACGGGCAGTGGGTATGTGGCATGCCTGGATAAGCCCAATAGAACTCTCTGGAGATTCTTAATGTGCCACACACACACACACACACACACACACACACACACACACACACACACACACACACACACACACACACACACACACACACACACACACACACACACACGATCACGCACGGAGATACAGACACACACACACACACACACACAGAGACACACTCCCTCACTGACAAACTAATGTGTGTTTAAGCCTCAAATCAAAATCCAGCTGCCGCTGACATCACCTCCACACACCTCCACCAGCACCACCCAAGCCGTACGTCTTATATACTGTGCTCCCCCTCCACCGCCAGCACCACCCCAGCAGCCCCTAACCCATGCTCAAGAGGTGCCACTGCTGTCTTTGTGAGGGCTCAGCGGACAGAGGGTGGGGGTGTTGCAGTGTTTTAGGCTAACACAGTTAGCTTTAGCATAAGGGAAGTGTGAACGTAATGGGGTGGAAGGATTTGTTGGGAGTATGGTGGACATGCTGGCCCATAATGCACTGGGGGTTTGGACAGCCTGTGCCTCGATGTGTGTGTGTGTGTGTGTGTGTGTGTGTGTGTGTGTGTGTGTGTGTGTGTGTGTGTGTGTGTGTGTGTGTGTGTGTGTGTGTGTGTGTGTGTGTGTGTGTGTGTGTGTGTGTGTGTGTGTGTGTGTGTTTGTAGCTCCCCAATCCCTCCCCCATCCATGCATTGATTTCTCTCTGCAGGGAGGAGGAGACACACACGACACAGACATGGATACACAGACACACACAAGGATACACACATGGATGTATACACATAGATTGACTCTCACACGATTAGATCATCAACGTACAAGGAGATGGCGGCTCTTTCTCAACCTCACATGTAGATATAATTCACACACACATACACACACACACACACACACACACACACACACACACACACACACACACACACACACACACACACACACACACACACACACAAAGAGGTGTGAAGTGACCAGAGAGCAGATGGACTGTACATCGGGCGGTCATTCGTCCAGGATCTTTGTCTCTCTCTCTCACACACACACACACACACACACACACACACACACACACACACACACACACACACACACACACACACACACACACACACACACACACACAACACACACACACACACACACACACATACAAATACACATACACACAACCACAAATCCACATACACACAACCACAAATGCATGCACACACACACACACACACACACACACACACACACACACACACACACACACACACACACACACACACACACACACACACACACACACACACACACACACACACACACACACACACTGACCCAGACACACACACACACACACAAAGGCCATGCCCTCTTTGGCCAGGCTTCCCCCATCAGGGCCCATGTGACTGTGTCCGGCCGGACACCATTGGTTCCTCCCACTGCGTTCATGACATCACAACCTCTTCACCATGGAGACATATGTTCAACAGCATGGTCACATCTCACCTAGACACACAAACACACACAATGTGACCGCATGGGGCATTCACACCCTTGTGTGTATACTCTTTAATATAACACAAACATTGATATGGGGTACAGAACAGGTATAAAAAGGTTTTATATACTGTATTCTTATATACTGTATATCACTAAAGTGAGAGAAGAGAACAGGTGGTTGATTATATACAAATAACAGTAACTTGCTTTGTTTAAACAGATATATAAATGTATTTCAAACATTAGGGCTTTAAAAAGTTAAGACACCGTTTTTCAACACACGTCAATGCAAAGATTTTAATTTCTCTGGCGTTAAACCAAACCATGGCGATAAACCGCCCATTACTGCTGCTTCTTGACCAGGTTGCTCTTGAAAAAGTGGTGTTAACACTCAATGAGACCTTTACCTGGTTACACAATGGTTAAATATCACCGTGTAGAAAATATGATTGTTTGAGTAGACAGCTGGTATTGCTAGCACCGGTAGTAAACTAGCAGTGGGAGACACTCCTTCACATAAATAAAACTGGCACCTGGCCAGCTACCACACCACTAACTGTCATGTAGAGAGAGAGCGAGAGAGAGAGAGCGAGAGCGAGAGAGATCGAGAGAGAGAGGGAGAGAGAGAGAGAGAGAGAGAGAGAGAGAGAGAGAGAGAGAGAGAGAGCGAGAGCGCGAGAGAGCGAGAAAGAGAGAGAACCCATGGCTGAAAAAAAGTGGACCAGGTCAACGGGGAATCCCAAGCCCTTTTAAACCTTCCCTTAGATATATATTTATATATATATAGATATATAGTTATATATCTATATTTAAAAGCGTGATATACAGTAGGTCTAGCTGATGCTACAGCACATCTGTGCCATAACTAGAAGTTGTCCCAGAAGTAATAAAGAGAACATTTCGAGCGATCACAGAGAACAGGAGGGGGAGAGAGAGAGAGAGAGAGAGAGAGAGAGAGAGAGAGAGAGAGAGAGAGAGAGAGAGAGAGAGAGAGAGAGAGAGAGAGAGAGAGAGAGAGAGAGAGAGAGAGAGAGAGAGAGAGAGAGAGAGAGAGAGAGAGAGAGAGAGACCCTAATACAATCCTTCAATCAAGGATCCCACGGCACAAAAAAACACATGATACAAAGTCATACATTTCATAAACACTGTTTGTTTCCTAAGTGGCATGCACATGCAGTTATAAAAAAATACACCACAGGAACACCAGTTTAGAAAATAAAGTGCGACAGCGGTCGACTTGAGGTTTACACGGTCGTCGTAGTTACGTTCCAGGTTTGGCAGACTGTGAGAAGATCTACTCAGAAAAGGTGGGGAGGTGTCTGCCCTTTAGTTTTGCATATTCATTTTAACATAATTCATATTTAGGGGACTTCATCGCCCATGTTTCAAAGTAGTGAAACGGATCTTCAGTTTCATTATAGCCGTAGTTATCGTCTTATTTCCATGAAGGGAATTGAAGTAAATACGCTGCGATATTAATTCCCTCAGTCTCCCAGAAAGTTGTGACTTTCAGGGCCTCTGTGGACATGAGCCAGCAGGAATATACTCCAAATGGATCGTCTCACAGACCGGTTGTTACAAACTGTTGGCAGAGAAAAGACAGACTCTTCTTGATTTCCCAAACATTTAGAAAGATTGCACCACAAAGAGTTGTTTTTAAAGAACATCAAACTATACTTATCTACAAGCCCTTTGAAAAAAGGAAAGGAAAAAAGAGAGTAATGTTTGGGAAAACAAAGAAAAACAAACACAAAGGAAATCACAGATCCACAGTATTGTTATCAGATTGGAACCAACAAACAGAGTGCGATTAGAGACAAGTTTGTGTACAAGTTTACAGAGTACAAAAGCCACTTAAGATGATACAAACCCCTTTTCATATAACAGCTTTCCAGAAACATTTAAAAGTAGTCCAAACTTAACATTTAACAATTCAACAAAATGCTCTGCCCCTGGCCCTGGTATGTGTGTGTGTGTGTGTGTGTGTGTGTGTGTGTGTGTGTGTTGTGTGTGTGTGTCTGTGTGTGTGTGTGTGTCCTGGTGTGTGTGTGTGTGTGTGTGTGTGTGTGTGTCTTACAGCACTAGCAAGGCCAAGACGGCAACAACAGCTAGACACAACCAACCCATCGGTATCCACGTGATGTTACGGACCAAGGCTATGAAGACGCAATGCTAATGCTAATCGCTATACTAATCCAAGGCACATTCAGGGCTTCCTGTTCGTTCACATCGCCGGGTAGATGTTACAGTCCTGCTACCGGGTACACAGAGCTCGTCCTCGACCTTCCAACGGGGTCAAGGTCGAAAGGAAGAGGAAGGAAAACTAAATCCCTCATAAACTGATCAAGGGCCAAAAGTGTGGAAGCAGCTTTGATATCGCTTTTGTGTGTCCTGCCTCTTGAATATTAATGGAAATTCTATTGAGTACAATTCCGTCCAATCATGATGCTCGCTGGACACGACCGGGGCTGGGCTGGCCGTCACCACGGTTGCCATGGAAACCTTTCCACATGTCTATTGGCAACTAGGTAATATGAACTTGGCCAATGCTGCTTTGGAGCTTTATTCACGGTCGTCCAAGTGCTCTAAAGCGATGGATAAGCCATTCAGATATCTGAAAGTCTACTCGAACAACGTTTACATAAAATGTCTGCGAGATGATTTACAGTCAACTGTGTGTAGGGAAATTGGATCTCATGCGGTGAGGGTGTGTGGGTGTGTGTTGGGAGGTATGGGAGGGCAGTCAAGGTTAAACTGGGGTGAGGCGTGACAGGCTTCTCGATGACAGACGGTGGGATACATTCACTGGGAGAAGGAGACACAGAGCCGACCCGCCCGTGCTGTCCTACGCTATCCTGTAGTCCTGCAGAACACACAAGAGGTTATGCGTGACTGGTCCAAGAAACTGGGCCACTGTTGGCAAATGGGGGGCAAGCTCACTCAGACGGACCCCCTATAGGACCCCTGCTGCAGGCGTCCTGTGAACTGAGACACAGGGCAGCCAGCCATCCTCATAGACATCACCACCTCTCCCAAACCAGAAGGGGCTACCTTATTAAGTCCCTTTTGGAGCCACAGAAGTCCATCTTGATGGACAAGGAGACTTTATTATCCCCATTTCACAGTTTTACACATGTCTGACATATCATGACAATATGGTGACATCCGCTGATATTGTCTCTGGGTTATAGCTTATATTGCGTGAGACTCGGACTGTGTGCTGCTAGAACACACCCAGAAGTCCCCACCCCTGGTGATATGAAATATGAAGAAGAAAAATAATAATCGGAGCGGAGATGGCGGTATGAGAACTGTCAACTGGTGTTTGGGCTGCCACTGCAAGACGTTATCTGTGAGGCCACACAATGCGCGCGCGCACACACACACACACACACACACACACACACACACACACACACACACACACACACACACACACACACACACACACACACACACACACACACACACACACACACACACACACACGTGTGCGGTACCTCACAAGTGATGACTTTCACCTCTTTTATTATTGAGTAGCAAAAAAAACGCTTTTTATTTTAATCTTATTAGTAATCTGGAGTCTACTGTTTAGCATCCTAAAAAGGGGCCGATAGACGAGTATTAAAATTCCCCCGAGACACGTCCCTCACACTGCTGAGTTCTGAGTTATTACGACCCCTTCTGACTTCTACACAACGACGGTCTGGGGTAGTTTGGGGTTGAGTTAGTCTAGCGAAGGCCTCCCTAGTGGGCTGGCTTTAACAAGTCAGGCCGTCACGGGGACTTCAGGTGATAGTCCCCCATATGGTTGAGTAGGTGTGCCAGCCTCATCAATTCATTCTTTTTGTGTTTTTTTTTGACAGTTAAATATATTCAGGGGATGCCTTGAACGTATTGTTGGATGAGTTTGTGCCAACTGTAGTGTTTACAGCATATGTCAACGACTAACGCTCTGACTATTCTCTAGTTATAGACTAGTTGCTGTTGGCTGGTATCCAAGTTGTGTTTGAATAGAACAGGAACGTTTTTTTCCCGGTTCCTCCATAATTAATTTCATTGTTGGCCCCCACCTGCAGCTACATCCAGCGCATATGAATAATTGAAGGCTTGACATTTCACTTGTCCCCCTCGAATATTTCATTCTTATTCATAGCATGCACGTAAGTTAAGTAGAAAAGGTACAAGAATATTTAACTGAACGTGTCAATATAAATGTTGGCCTTTTGTTTTGTTCTTGCAGCCAACAATAAATCCTGGAATGTAAGTAGGAGGAGGAATGATGAGAGCTATTTATCTGGAAATAATAAGTCAAGCTAAAGAATCGCTGCAGTGGGAGGAAAGAGTGAAAAAAAAAAATGTTGTGTTTTAGGGTTGACTAAAGTGGTTGTCTGGACACTGGGTAGACGTAAGCGGATGGTGCTTTTATTTTCATGATCTACAGGGTAACAGCGGGTACAAAATGGAGTATGCTGCAGGTGTGATCACCAGCACACACGGGAGACATAGAAGTGAAACTCTGTGTGAAACAAACAAACAAACAAACAACAAAAAACAGAAACACAATGTTTCGTAGAGACTTTTAGAAGCACCGTTATAAGTTGATTATGAAATGGAATAGGTTAAAATACAAAAATAAAAGAGTCTTGAAACGCCTCACCGCTCAGGTCATTGATTCATTGGAAAGGGAAACAGAACCAATACAGAAGCAGGCACCAGTCCAGAAGCAAAGACCCAGTCTGGTACCTAGGAGTGGCCATTAAGGCTGACCTTCACCTCATCATTCATTTGAGTTGTCAAAATCAAACAGAGCCGACGAGAGAAACATTTCAGAACTTCATTCTACCCATATGCTATCTGGTTTTTTACAATACCCATGCCCTTTTAAGTATATCTTGTCCTACCAGCACAGGGCCTTTACACTGGACTCAACAGGTTCTGTACGGTGGAAGACAAGTCATTTATAAACACAACCCATGAAGCACCATCAGGAACGTCAAAGAAGAGCCTTGCGGCTGGATGCAATGGAACAACAAGGAATGAACTGAACCAAGGTGAAATCAGAAAGGGGGGAGCGTTGAAGGGATGCCACATTATCCACCCAAAACATGGCTCATGGTGGGTGAACTCTGCAAGCCGAGCAAACCGAAAATGAGTGGATGTTTGGATTCTCTCCATCACGCACGGCACATCAACATGTTCTCGTCCCCGGTCAAACGGTTTGGACTCCAGCAGGAGACCGTTGTAGGACAGCCCCCTGGTGTCACTCGACCGGTTCAATCCCACCGGCTGGAGGATCCCCCGGGAGACGACGACGACTGCAGGGCCGACAATGAAACACTGGTGCCTTGGGTGGGGGGGGGGAGGGGCGGCCGGCCAGCCCTGGGGCTCCTTGACGCTCACACACACACAATGCCCATGGACAAACACACACACTGAGCTGTCAGTCAAGTAAATTGCTAATGGGACTGTGTGGCTCGGTGAGGAGGGGTTTGGGAGGAATAAGATAAAGGTTTTGGCCAAACATTGTTTCAGATGTGTGTCTTTTTGCATGAATGTCCCTGTGTGTGTGTGTGTGTGTGTGTGTGTGTGTGTGTGTGTGTGTGTGTGTGTGTGTGTGTGTGTGTGTGTGTGTTTAGGTGTGTGTGTGACCATTCCTCTGTTGGAAATAGAAACTGGTTTAATTGCCCAGGAAATCTCCTTTTCAGGAGAACATGAAAATTAAACAAAACACACATATATATAGATACATATACATATATATACACATATATATATACACATACATACATGTAGGTATGTAAGGGTTAAAAAAAAAAAGCTGAAAAAAACACATGCCTCTTTTCGGATTTACCTTCAAATCCAAAGTTGTATTTTATACTATTTTTCTTTCTTTAAGTATATATATATATTTCTCTTAATCTTCTTAAGCAACAATACGTTCACATAATGGCAAGATCATTTTGAAATATTCACAAATATTTCAAAATAGCGTAACGACATGGAAGAAAACACAACATGACGGATGAAGAGAGGACTCTTAGGCTTCTCCAATTTCCCGCTGTCAGAGTAAACTGAACTCTCAAGGACGAGAACTTCTTGGTTCAAAGTGTGGCAGACAAGAGATTTTGAGAAAATACTAGCTTGACATATCTCTATTGAGATAAAAGATCAACAGTGAACACGGAATGCGTTGTCGGTGTGAGGAGGGAAGTGGTGGTTTGAGGGGGCTAAGCCCCTCGAGTTTAATGGCTGGTGTTGGCTTCTTGGACGACCTATTTCGATTTAGATGTGCTAGAAATTGTGCAAAAATTCATGAATTTGAGAGAAAAGGTTGGATAAACAAAGTCATGTATAACCAGTATAGTATATAGTATAACCGTTATCAGATGTTGAGAAGATTTCTCTTTGTGTTGTATACTACATTTCCAACCGTTTCACAACACTATGAGCATGTCACAAAATCAAAGCTCGGAGGAGAAAAGGACATCCTCTAAGGTCAGTAAATACACTAAGGTCAGTTAATATTTTAGAATGATTCTATGTTTTTGCAGAGAATCCCAGGGAAAGGTTGGACAATAATTCAAGTAGCATGATTCACTATTCTAATCACGGTACTGAACGTGCTGCGGATGCTGGTCAAGATCGCTCCTTTTTGAAATCACAATGGAGATTTCCTTGAAAAAATGTTTTTGTCGACATGGAGACCAGAAGTGATAAAAGCTAGGTTTGACCATTTCACCATTGCATGACACTTTTTAGTTTGTTAACAATGTGAGTTAGAGCTTGTCAAAGAGCCGCTGTTCTTAAAACAGAGTGCATTTTATGTTAGGCTTCCTTAATGTCTGCGTTCCTCTACTAGCTTGGTGATGACAATATCTAGGGCATGATGGGAGTAACAAGAGGCCATCAACTCTCTAGAAGCACCAAGTGCTCCATGATCACACACACACACACACACACACACACACACACACACACACACACACACACACACACACACACACACACACACACACACACACACCACACACACACACACACACACGCACACACACACACACACACACACGCACCACGCACACACACACACACACACGCACAAAGACACAGACAGTTCAAGTGCCTTACTTTTGGTTATGAACCTCCCCCCCCCCCCCCCCCGCGCCGGTTGAGCTGACTAATCGGACACAGCCGAAATAACAAAAGAAAAAGCAATAGAAAATCGACCATGGTACACAGACTTATTAAAGGATACCAAGAACACAGAGAGTACATTTTGGTTGTAACGTATTGTTTTTGTGTGACGTCTGAGAAACGGTCCCAGATGTGAGTGACGCTGTATTGACCAGTTTTTCTTGCAGATTTTTTTTTTTGCTCACATTCCTGATAAAAAAAAAAAAAGACAGTTAGAATTCAGTTAGAAAAGTGAGAGAGATATAAAATAGTACCGGTTGTGTCCGCCTGCAGTCTGCTGCGGTATGTACCACCTGCCTTCCCTGACTGTAAATGTAATATTGTGTGGTTGTCTTTTGCGTTGATCATTCATTATGGTATGTCCTGTGGACTCCGGCTGGGTCTATGACTACACCTTGCCCCCCTGGCCCTTCATCCTGTGACCCACACCGTCCTGTGCTGGGCCACAGAAGCTGCAAAAGGGGCGGGGGCGGGTAGAAATGGGCCCACCATAAAGAGCGGGACATCAAGCCAAGACCTCACTCCTCGCCTTCTTGAGTTCTATGAACCAGAAGGTTTCGGAACTACTTCTGAAGTTCACTTTGTATACTTTCCATTGAAAAACAGATAAGAGAGTCACATAGAAAGATACAGCACAAAACTCCAAAAACAATATAAAACCGCAGATATGCGTCAATTCGGTTCTTTTTCTTCCCCTGTTTAGCTGCACGTGGGTTTTCCCCGAAGTCCGGGGAAGGAAAGAAGGACGGAAGGAAGGAAGGAAGGAAGGAAGAAAAGGAAGGAAGGAAGGATGGGCATAAAGCCGCGGGACAACCTGGACGGGGAATGCTATTGGTGGACCCGGCTGCCCCTTTGGTTTGTTCAACCACGGGATTGGTGCAGAGTCGCAGTAGGCGGGAGCTTAAGGGGGCGAAGCCAGATATTGACACAAATGTCGAGGGATGATGAGCATGCAAAATGTTGGTCTTCACACGTCTTCCCCCCCAGCCCGTTCCCAAGAGGCCGAAGCCCCGGGGGGTTAGGGGGCGTGGTGGAGGCGGGGTGAGTTGGTTTTGTGGCGGGCAGGGCGGAGTCTCAGTCGGTGAATCTCTGGCAGGCTTTTTTCCATCGGCAGGCTGTGCACCACATGTCTCGGTTCTCCATCCCGTACACCTTCCGGCACTTCTTACCCTCACCACGCACCTTCCGGCTGGAGGGAGGGAGGGAGGGCAGGGGGGAGGATGAGGGGGAGAGAGAGGGAGGGGGAGAGAGAGAACAGCACAGCAAATGTTGAGTGACATCATGACTGACAAACCACAGCCTATTGCTACACATTTACATTTTGCCAAGCATCAATATGAGCGACATATGAAGAACCCCATCCAATATTTTATTATTTTTCTCTGGTTTCTGAAAGAATATCAACTGGAGTGCCGAGTAGCTATCCAAGAATGAGGTTCAGGTAGAACAAGGCGAGTAGTAACAGTAAGCTATCCAAAATATAATCACTAAGCTACGACAGAGAGTAACACTAACACTGGGTTGTGTTTCCTCCATTGTGAGACCATGGACCACGGGCGTTGTCCTCTGCATTGGAAACTGAACAATGACAGACGCAATGTTTCTTTTTCAGGCTTACTAGGCTTATGGAAACTAGGGGGCTTTTACAAACAATACATCTGAAGACTCAATTTCAAACGGTACTTTCTAACAAAATAGGCTTTTGTAATGAACAGAATTTCATCATTCATTCATAGAAGCCTTCAAGAAGGTCAATGTTGTTCACCAAATACCCGCCATATATGGAGAATACTCAGACCGATGTAAATTCAAAAGCGATCCCGTTACGTTGAATGAACACTGGATAGACAGAGCCACACGGGACCAGTGCTCACAAGGTCAAACCAAAACAAGTGGCGTGAGCTAGCATGACTTTAGCATAAGGAAGCATTTGGAAGGGGGCTACGCCACCTTGCTAACAAGATAAGCTCTTGCCAGTGAGCAGTGTGAGCTCCCATGACTTTAGCTTAAGCGCCAAAGGGGGCTAAGGAGGGGCTTGTGGATCACTAACAAGATAATCTAAAACATCAAGCGGTGGGCCTTAGCGGTCAGCGTCGGGGCGTGGCCTCGGTACCTGACGGCGGCTGTGGCTCTGGGGGGGGAGGACAGCACGGCGATGGTCTGCGGTCGCTGCTCATTGAAGCTCTGGCTCTTACAGGGAGACACCTGAGGAGTAAACAGCAGCCATGAGCCAGGAGAGAGGAGGAGGGGAGACGGGTTGGGAGGTTGTACAGTGAAGAGTTCAGTAGTGCATTGAACTGAATAATAATTTGGCTTTGGATTTGTTATGGACTTTAGTTTCTCGATTGAAGAAGGCATTCTACCTTAGTGTACCTTAGCTCTTAAAGATATATGAACTGGTTTCACTATTCAGGCCAACTACTTATTCATTTAGCACAAGCTTTTAAACATATTCAGATTTAATTTAATTTCCTTAAGCAGGGTATCTGCAGGTTTCAGCAAGTCAAATTTAAGATTTTTTAAGACCTTTTTAATACCAGCTTGAACGAAATTTAAGACCTAAAACAGGCGGTGTTGGGGGTTGGCAACAGACGCGAGCCAACTTCGGAAACGAACGTCTTCCAGCCAACTGTCCTTGAATTTGCATCTACCCATTGTCGCAGACTAGCTAGCAAGCACGCAGATAATCGTTTATCTATGCAGCTAGCAAGAAAGAAGCCTCTCTACATGTCCTTCCTGAAAAGTCCCACTCGAAAAAAATAAATAATAGTCCTGCCCCGACAAACGTAAGACCTTGAGTTACAGTATTTAAGACCAGCATATGACATTTGTAACGAATTAAAGACTTTTTAAGGCTTTCAATTTAGAAACATGAATTTAAGACTTTTAAAGACTTTTTATGGATGCGCGGACTCCCTGTTAAGGCGCTAACCGGTTTGAAGGGAAAAACATATCATGTCTGCACTGGCATATTTAGTCCTTTACCTTCTATACTCACACACGTGGGTGTTATTGAAGGTAAATGAAATGCAAAGGTCCAGCCTGTGGCTGAGCCGGCGGAGAGCGCTCACCGAGTTCCCGGTGAAGGTGACGGGCGGGGACTGCCAGGAGATGCTGAAGCTGTTGGTGGGGGTGAAGCTGCCCACGGCCGGACCCCCACAGCCGCTGTCGGCGGAGGGGATGGAGACCGGAGCGGTGGCCTGGGGGTTAGGGAGGAGGGAGGAGTCAGTCCACTCTGGATCAATCACCCACCGTGGAAGCCCAGTGGCCACAGCGGCGATAGAGAGACGCAAATCAATAAATAGATGAATTCAAATCACTAAATGCTGGTGCTATCGGGTCAATTTAAGGACAAAAGATATAGAGAGCGTGTGTGTGTGTGTGTGTGTGTGTGTGTGTGTGTGTGTGTGTGTGTGTGTGTGTGTGTGTGTGTGTGTGTGTGTGTGTGTGTGTGTGTGTGTGTGTGTGTGTGTTGTGTGTGTGTGTGTGTGTGTGTGTGCGTGCGTGCGTGCGGAGTGTGTGTGTGTGTGTGTGTGTGGGGGGGGTGTTACAAACAAGGTAATCAGGACTGACTGGGCAGTTAAAAGAAGAGTTTTAAGAGCATCCCTTCAGCTCAGTTCCTCCAGGGTTGGGTCAGTGGTTAAATGATGACCGCAGAGAAACAAAGATAACAGGATGCCTGTTTGCCTTTGGGTCCAAGATATACATCAAACTCTGAGAAGCATTACAAAACCCCTCCAATCATCATCTTCCTGAACAGTAGCATTAGTAGTAGTTTCAACTCAACACACACACACACACGTACACACACACACACACAGACCCACCCCCACCTGGTAGGCGTGGTCGGCGTGTATGAGGTAGAGCGCGCTGGGCGCCGAGCGACTCAGGGGCGTGGCCCCGCCCCCGCCCCCCCCTCCGAGCCGGCCGTTGCAGGCGCCGCCGTGGTTGTCCTTGGCGACGGAGATGCCGATGCTGTTCTGAGCGGGGGAGCGGTGGGCGTCGCCGCCGCCGCCGCCGCCGGGCTGGGCGGGGCCGGCGGCGGCGGGGGGGTGGGAGAGGGGCGGGGGGTGGGGGTGGGGGGGAGCGGAGGGGAGAGGACGGAGGGCGCGGCGGGGGAGGGGCCGCCCAGGCCCTCGTCCGTGTTCAGCTTGATCTCCGTGTAGTAGAAGTCCTCCTCGCCGTCGCTCCAGTCCGAGTCGCAGTTCCGGCTGGCGCCGGGAGGGGGGAGGGGGGGAGGGGGGAGGATGAAGGTCAGTGCGTGTGGGAGGGACAATCAAAGGGACGCAGGTATAGGAATCAGGTATATAGTGTGTGGAGCCCAGGTTAACAGGAGGGGCTGCAGCGGAGGTTAGGGTCCGGGCAGCCTTGATACAACCCAGACATGACCCTACAACCTGTTCTACAGCCATTAAGGAGACCTGGACTAGGTGGGGGGGGGCGGGACCTCAGAGGACCTGGACTAGGTAGGGGGCGGGACCTCAGAGGACCTGGACTAGGTAGAGGGCGGGACCTGGACTAGGTGGGGGGCGGGACCTCAGAGGACCTGGACTAGGTAGAGGGCGGGACCTGGACTAGGTGGGGGGCGGGACCTCAGAGGACCTGGACTAGGTAGGGGGCGGGACTTCAGGATCTGCTCCATTACGTCAAGCCCGTTTTTTAAGGCACCTCATGTCGGTGTTGCTCCACATCACTGTCAGTTTATCAGACTGCCACGGGCGCATGGGTGTGTGTGTGAGCATGTGTGTGTGTGTGTGTGAGTATGCATGTGTGTGTGTGTGTGAGTATGTGTGTGTGTGTGTGTGAGTATGTGTGTGTGTGTGTGTGAGTATGCATGTGAGTATGTGTGTTTGTGCGTGCATGTGCGTGTGTGTGTGAGTATGTGTTTGTGAGTATTTTCATGCGTGTGTGTGAACATGTATATGTGTGAGTGCGTGTGTGCGTGCGTGCGACTGAGCGCGCGTGCACTGAGAGGAGCAGGCGTGCTGTAATTGGATGTCAGTATGAGTTACAGGTCTCCACCGGGTTCAGGCCCTGAGGCCGGGGCTCCGAGACCCGGGACCAGCGCGGGTGAGGGTCCATGTCTCCGGCCAACCGGGTCCAGGCTGAGTCCCATTCTCTATGAGGTAGTACCAGCGGTGTTATCCTCGTGTGCTTACACCCCAGTGGACCCAACCCCTGGTGGATGGATACGGAGACCTGGGGAGCCCCTCTAGTGTGCGTGGCTTTTGCGCTCCGACAGCCTTGGTGCAGCTCACTCATCCATTTGGGTTGCCCCATCAACCCCCAGCCACCCATATACACACACAAACCTCCAACCCCCTCCGCATGCCCAGAGCAAGTGTTGCCGTGACGATAATCTTCCCCGGCGTTAATCCCTTGTTTTGACAGCCTCTGATTAGAAGTGGGACAGGTTGACGGGGAGGGCAAGGGGCAGGGAGGGGGGGAGGGTAGTGTGTGTGCGTGAGTTAATCTTTTCCCCCAGGTTGAGTGTGTGGGGATGTGTGTGTTTGTGTGTGTTGTTAATGTGCATGTGTCTGTGTGTATGTCTGGGTGTGTGTGTGTGTATGTGTACGTGTGTGTTGATCTCTTAGCAAAGGTGGACAGTGTCTGTGTACGTGTGTGTGTGCACGTGCGTGTATCTCTCAACCCATTTGGACAGTGCGTATGTGTGTGCGTATTACGCGGAACGCAAGCCCGATTTAGCGTAACCGAGCTGTCCAGCTCCGAGACGCACCGAGCCACACCACAGCGCTCGGGGGGAAGTAGGCATTAGTGTGTATTTGTGTGTACGTGTGTGTGCGTGTGCCTGTGTGTGTGTGTGTGTAAGTATCTCTCACTTCAGGTGGACAGTGAATGTGTGTGTGTGTGTGTGTGTGTGTGTGTGTGTGTGTGTGTGTGTGTGTGTGTGTGTGTGTGTGTGTGTGTGTGTGTGGTGTGATGTAGATGTGTGTGTTGTGTGTGTGGTGTGTGTGGTGTACAGTGCACCGCACATGTAACTCTTAACCTAGGTGGACAGTGTGTCTGTTTATGTCTGCATATGTCTGTCTGTCTGTCTGTGTCTGTCTGAGTGGTTGTTGTGTGTGTGTGTGTGTGTCTCTCACCCCAGGTGCACAGTGCGTATGTGTCTCTGGATGCCCGCCGCAGTGCTCAACACCTTTCCACAGTTCTTCCAGAGACACTTAAACATGACCTTCATGGAGTTCTGGGAAGAAAAACAAGAGTCCAGGGTTCATCGCCATGTTCCATTACATGCCTCACACATCAGAATCCATTGCTCATCATTGATATTTTATCAAAGATTTTGTTTCCAGAAACTATATCTAATAACATTCCTTGATGTAGAGCGATTAGAGCCACTCGTCCGATTGTGTCTCACAGTATATTTGAGGTATTTTAACATATTCACCCTATCCGGGTTTAAACCAACCAGGAACTACAAACGCCTTTGAGAGCAGACCAATTTGAGAGAATACCCAAAACAAGTTTCATGTCGCCTCTGATTCGCTAATGCAACACACTTAAAATTCACCTCGTCAAACTCCTCAGAGTACCTTTGGGTTCGGAGGGAACACACCGGGAGCCCTTATTAACTCTCGCTCGTGAGCCCGTGTAACATAATGAGTGTGGAACAGTCATTCCTCCTCCCAACAGTACTCCCCCCTCAGTGAAAGCGAGCCGCCATTCAACCATTTTTCAGAGCCGTTGAAGCCTGACGACGGTTGCATCCCTCTCTCCCTCCTCATCTATCATCAGAACCAAGGGAGGAGGAGGAGGAGGAGGAGGAGGAGGAGGAGGAGGAGGAGGAGGAGGAGGAGGAGGAGGAGGAGGAGGAGGAGGAGGAGGATGATGGGGCCAAGATACATTCACTCGACAGTGGTCTTCAGCGAGTGCAACTCTTGTGTCTTCCATCGGCCAACTGTAATTAGATGTTCCTCCGGGCCGCAGAGGAGACAGCCATTGTTTGGGTTATTCTGTCCCGGCCTCCTCAGAGGTTTGGCCGTGCTAAGACGGCTCCAAAGCCCTCGGCTCAGAGGGCCTTTTAGAAAACTGCTGTTATGAGGCTGTCTGTCAAGCCATTGTGCAGGCTCGCTATTTAATTTGGATGTTTTTTTATCCACCGGCCCCCCCCAGCCCTTCTGCTCAGACCTGTGCGCACAAACAACAATCATCTCTCTGTCCCCCGTGCATTGTTAAGTCTGTGTGTGTGTGTGTGGGTGTGTGTGTGTGTTACGCTCTTTGGAGAAGAATTGTGCAATTAATTGAATGGGGAGCACTGGCCCGTCTTTGTCTTACCAAGAAAAGACGGGCGCACAAGACGGTGGTTTGTGGAGCCTTTCCATGTGAAACCTGCTGTGTGTGTGTGTGTGTGTGTGTGTGTGTGTGTGTGTGTGTGTGTGTGTGTGTGTGTGTGTGTGTGTGTGTGTGTGTGTGTGTGTGTGTGTGTGTGTGTGTGTGTGTGTGTGTGTGTGTGTGTGTGTGTGTGTGTGTGTGTGTGTGTGTGTGTGTGTGTGTATGCGTGTGTGTTTGTGTGTGTGTGTGTGTATGCTTGTTTCTATGTGTTTGTCCCTGTGTGCAAGTGTGTCAGTGTATGCCTGTGCCTGTAACTATGCCTGTGTGCGTGTGTGTGCGCGTGCGTGTGTGTGTGTGTCTACCTGTGCATGTGTGTGCCAGTTATTTCATATCCGCAAGTGTAAAACCTGTTTCCCATGAAGGCTCCTCTTTGCTTTGTCCCCCAACCATCCCTTCACCCCTCCTTCAGCTCATACCCTCCTCCTCCTCCTCTCCTCTCCCTGGATCCATTCCATCTCCCCGACCTCCTAGCTCCTCTCCCCCACCCCCCTCTCTGTCTGCTCCTCCATGCTTCACACAGCCGCGATAAGCCACAAATTAATGCATCTCTCCCGCCAGGCGGGGGTCTTTATCGATTTCCCCAGGAGAGGAGAGGAGAGGAGAGGAGAGGAGAGGAGAGAGAGAGAGAGAGAGAGAGAGAGAGAGAGAGAGAGAGAGAGAGAGAGAGAGAGAGAGAGAGAGAGAGAGAGAGAGAGAGAGAGATTGTTGGTCCTAATTCTCTTGCTGGCTATAAAGGAGAGTTACCTCCCCTCCCCTCTCCCGTTTGGTCGGTCCACCGGGCGTCCGTATTAACATCATTAAGCGCCAATGCACAGCGGACATCAGCGCAGGCTGAAAAGTAATTATGAAGGGCCAAACGCGTCACGGGAGGGCGTGGGGAGCAAGGGGAGAGGAGTCAAGGCAGGTAGGTAGACGAAGAGGAATGAAGCCGAGACGCGCAGGGACCTGGAGGGAGGACGAGACGCAGATAGGGAGAGGGGAGAGGCTCAGGGCTCAGTCAGGGTTCCACGGCGACGCCACGACCACGCAGACGCTCCGACGCTGTCGTGAAACTGGTTTGGTTCTGCGTCGGGTTGTAGTTAGCCAACCAATCACCCTGGCTGCTGTGTCCCCTCGACGGAAGGTTACAATGTTTGGGACGCACGAGCCCGTCCATGGCGGCGGACACACGGAGGGTCCGCAAGGACGCGAAGGGGTCTGTCACCCCCCTTGTCAACGTGGCAGCAGAACTAAGCCTTCAGTAAGGACAGGGGCTGACTTGAGAAGGGGTGATGGACGGAGCCCTAGGCTGTGGCTGTGGTTTGTAGACGGACAGGTGAGTGCGAGTCGTGTGTTGCCCTGCTGCCCAAATGTAGAAGCAATCTCCCCCCTCTATCAGAGGACATCGCTGGCAGAGCCTCCGTCACCGGAGGAGGGAGGCAACCCGTCCTCAGGTCGTCACCATATGTGAACAACAGGGTCTGGAGCGCCACAACACTTCAAAAAGATGTGGGAACCTTTCTTGGTCCAAACACCATGGCGTTCTTGTTTTCATGTTGCTTCAGACAGTTGCTGTTGTCCTTCTGAACCACTCATCTCTGCGAAAGGCCCCCCGTAGTTCCTCCTGACTCACTAATGGGAACAAACTGAAGGCGGCCAATCACTGCCGTACGTCTCCTCCAATTCCCTTTCTTGTGCTGTTTTTATTCACTGTTTGGTCAGGTCAATATTGCCTTGCGTAGTATCCTTCTTTTTTTTTTCTTCCTTCTATTATTATTTTATATATGTCTTTAGCTTTTAGCATTTTGCACTTTTTGCATCTTATCACTTGTTTGAAGGGATTAATAAAGTTCCTCCCTCTCCCCCTCCCTCCCTCCCTCCCTCCCTCTCTCCCTCCCTCCCTCCCTCCCTCACCTTGCGCTTGCGTGGGATGGGCTCGTCGAACAGCAGGCTGCTGCCATCCTGGTCGTCCAGGCTGGGGTCCTCGGGCCCCGGGGCCCCCCCGCCGCCGTTCCCCAGGCTGGGCACCCTGAAGGGCTTGCAGCTGTCGGCGGAGAGGGGCGGCGACGGCGTGGAGGGGTTGGACTGGTCGCTGGGGGCCGACCAGCTCCAGTAGCCCCCCGACGAGCTGTAGCTGGACGGGGCCAAGGGCCCCGCGGAGCCCGGGTCCATCCAGGAGCCCCCCAGGGCCTCTGGAGGAGGGGGGGGGGGCAGAGGAGGGGAGAGGGGAGAGGAAGAGGAGGGGGAGAGGAGAGGAGAGGGGGTGGGTGGAGAAGGATGGAGGAGAGAGGAAGAGGAAGAGGAGTGGAGGAGGGAGAGGAGGAGTGGAGGAGGGAGAGGAGGAGTGGAGGAGGAAGAGGAGGAGTGGAGGAAGAGGAGTGGAGGAGGAAGAGGAGTGGAGGAGGAAGAGGGGGAGGAGGAATGGAAGGGGCAAAGTAGGAGAAGGAGTTATGAGGAGGAAGGAGCAAAAAAGGGTGAAAGATGACAGAATAAAAAGTAAAGACAGTTATTAGACCAAGCACAAAGTTCCTCTGTTCACGTTTGCAGACAACACAGCGCTATTGAAGGCCTGGGAGGCTGGTCCATGTTTGATGGAAAAGCAAGACACTATTCAGGGCTGACAGCTCTATTTACACTGCACACAAAAGGGAAACCCGCCAACACCACTGACTGTGACACAAGACAGAATGGGACACTTTCTAGTCTTGTATTCCATTGGGTTGTTTTTGAAAGTGTTCTGTTTTCTACGTGGATCAAAGGTTTCCTTTCTCCACGCAAAGAGAAAAGGATTTTCTAAAAAGGTAGAGAACAGGAATGTGTGCTGTTGTGTATGATTGCATTTGTCATGATATGTGTCTGGGTATGTGTGTGTGTTCTGTGCGTATGTGTGTGTCTCTTCTGTGCGTGCATGTGTGTGTTTGCTTGCGCAAATGGCACACGGGCCAAAGAGACATAATGAGAAACAAGCGCGACAAAGACAATTAAATGTGTGTGAGGTGTGTTCGTTTTGTGTTGAATAAACAATTGAGGAAGAAATTTGCAGAGAACCTCCAAACTGCATTTAATTATTTTGCTCGAATTGTTGAAAGAAACAAGTGAACTTTTCGTTTGAACCTTCAAGCATTTTGCTTTGATCTCCATCCAGACAAAAAGTCGAAAACAAAGTGGCTTCTCCTTCTATTGAGAGCAGAAGATGATACAGATTCAAAAACCTACAATAATCAGGTTTCTTTGTGCAATGAAAACAACTATCTAACAAAGCTGCAGGTATATGAATAAACATGTTGAGGTGTAGCATTAGATTATGTTGACGGTACTCAAAATGAACTCTTGACATAAACCTGAACAAATGCACATATATTTTGGTACGGAACATGTGGTGGGCGGTTTCCAGCAGATAACATGTTGCGTGTAGTTACGGCACATGACATCCTACACACATGATTGCATCATGTGGGCATGAAGCAATGGGAACATATAGCGCTGCTTCTGTGTGTGGGCTACGAACACCCACACACAGACACACACAGCCACAGACACACCACACACACAGACACACACAGCCACACACAGACCACACACAGACACACACAGCCACACACAGACACGCCTTGAACGGCAGAGCTGCGTGTGTGTGCATCCGCGCCGTCGGATTTCATGGGGGGTGGGGGGGTTGCCCAGAGTTACCGGGCGGTTTCCCCGAGATTGCGTTTGACGGCAGCGCTTTGGGCCTCTGCCCGGTGCAATGTGGAGTTGGGCTGCCACTCAAAACCCATGCACTCGGGGGTTCTGCCAACGGGATTGGTTCCGGTGTTGGAGGGGTGCCACCCGGGGGAAGCGCGGCAGGAGGCAGTGATTTATCAACATGTACACTCAACCTAGTGCCATGACCCCAGGACAGCCACGGAGGAGGACAATGTGATGCCATCACAGATCTACATGGGACACGGCCTAGGTGGGGGGGCTATTAGCTATTTTGAAAGCAACGATTTGTTCAAATCCATGCCTGTTCCCATGATTCTTTGTTTAACGGTCGGACACGGAAGGCTGAATAGTAAATGAGGCCGAAGAAAAGTTGCCTTTCAGCAATTTAATCCTTAAAAAAAGCGAGCTAGATAGATGCGCGTATTCTGCAGTTTTTTCTTGGCTGGGGAAGCGGAATGTGATCAGATCCTTTGTGTGATGGGCGCGACATGGGGAAGTGGGTAGTGGGGTACTCACCCCCGACTTTGACGGGCGGGCTCCTGACCAAGGGGCTGGTGGAGAGGCTGGTCAGCACCATGGCAGCGGTCACCTTGTCCATGTCCGCTTCCTCCTCCGAGCGCCTGCTCACACAACACCACCGAAGAAGAAGAGAGAGAAACCCAGGTCAACCGGCTTGTTCCACCACCCCCCCCCGGTCCAAGCCCTGCTCACCCACAGGCCACGTTTAAAGGAGGATTTCTTCATTGTTAAAGTGTAATTATAGGGGTCGGGTAAAGAGGTACATGGGCAGGACATCAATAAGGTGGTCGATTAGATCACAGAGGTGGCACATGCACAACCCAACACAGCAGGACGCAAAACATTGCAACACGACCAGCCGTCTGTGTTGACTGCTGGGCTGTGAACACACAGCGTGAACCGGGTCCCTGTGATCCCCCCCGGAGACGGACCCTCCTCCATACCTGTGCCTGTTGCCCGCTTCGGTCATAACAAGCTGTGTGTTGCTGTGTGTTGGTGTATTGCTGCGGGGGTGTGTGTGGCATTGTGTTTGTGTATATGTGCGTGCCATCGCCAAGCAGAGTGCCTCTGTGTGTGTAGGAGGAACTGATTGTATTCTATTAGGATGACCAATCTCCCCTTGAGACACGAGACCAGCTTAGCCTTAGTCATCACACCCACGCCTACACATGTACACACACACACACACACACACACACACACACACACACACACACACACACACACACACACACACACACACACACACACACACACACACACACACACACACACACACACACACACACGTGGTGAGTTTAAAATAAAAGGATTAAGATAGAGGTGAAATGACACCTTGATGCAGGTTGGGTACTGGATAGTCCTGAGAGATACTTGGTATCTTGGAGGGGGCCTGGGGTAAATTGTCGTCGCCATGGCAACGGTGACAAGCTGATAACAACCGGTTCCTTCAGGGTAAGTTTTTGAAATATGGTTGTAGTGAATCAGAGGAAAACACGCTAATGAAGTAATAATTACTATGTGATTTATAGGTGGCATTAAAAAACAGAGAGAGAGAGAGAGAGAGAGAGAGAGAGAGAGAGAGAGAGAGAGAGAGAGAGAGAGAGAGAGAGAGAGAGAGAGAGAGAGAGAGAGAGAGAGAGAGAGAGAGAGAGAGAGAGAGAGAGAGAGAGAGAGAGAGAGACACATCTCCTTTGTCGTTAGTGTTCTTTCAAGCTTAGTTTCAGTCCAAGTGCTTATTAATGCTAGATAATTAACGCAAGCTTAAGGTGTGTGTGTGTGTGTGTTTGCCTGTCTGTGTGTGCCCACGCATGTGTTTAATGTTCAATTGAAGATGATATATGTGGCGAACAACATTAAGCCAATCTTTAATGTATTGCCGTTGCCAAGTTAATAAAAAAAGTGTTTCATATGTCCAGTGTGTGTGTATCTAAAGAGATAGAGAAAAAGGTGGAGAGAGAGCGAGAGAGAGACAGAGACAGAGAGAGAGACAGAGACAGAGACAGAGAGAGACAGAGAGAGAGAGAGACAGACAGAGAGAGAGACAGACAGAGACAGAGAGAGAGAGAGGGTGAGAGACAGACAGAGACAGAGAGAGAGGGAGAGACAGAGACAGAGCGAGAGACAGAGACAGAGAGAGAGAGAGAGAGAGACATAGACAGAGGGAGAGAGACAGAGAGAGACGGAGACAGAGACAGAGACAGAGACAGAGACAGAGAGAGAGAGAGAGAGAGAGAGGGAGAGAGAGAGAGTTTGAGAGAGAGGGAGCTCATTTGGCCGTCCTAATTCTCTTGCCGGCTATAAAAGCAGTTTCCAATGATGAGACCCAAGGCATGGTGGAGGATGTGCCGTGTTCAACACGCAGCCTTTTATTGAAGACTAGAGGGGAAAGAGTGCTTGTTTACTATAAGGGATGAGTTGAAGCAAAGCCAAATGATATGAATTCAGCCGAGAGAGCGGCTGAATGCATCTCACGGCTATAAACACACTTGTGTTTCCAACAGATGCCTTACTTTGTGGTCATCGCCAGGTTGTAAGCGCTGCTTCATTTAATGTTTGAGAAAAAACTAACTGCTGGAATTGTTTTGCACAAATTAAAATGTAGTTTCTTTAACTCACAGGCAGCTGCTTAAATAGTATAATTGTCATGTGTTTTTTGTACAATCACAACGAAATGTAGCCAGGTTTTATAATTGGCGTGTTAGCGAGCTGTAGTTACGATGATATCGATGTGTCTGTATTGAAAAGTAGAAGAAATGATTAGTCTAAACAAACGATGTACTGTGTAATCAGAACCATGTTTTTGAATAGGCAGTGAGGGCTAAGGCCTCTTGGGATGCCCACATGTAGACTGTGGACATCTGGGATCAGACTCTGTACCTATTGGCAGGGAGGCGAAGACCCTATCCTCTACAGTGACGAGCACACCCTTCTCGCATTCATCTTTTCAACTTAATTGCCTTGCATTTATTCCTACATATGAATACAATCCATCCTGTAAACAAAGCAATCTCTGTGAGCCACCTTACAGCAAGCCTTTGTGTTTGGAGAGGCTACAACAACAAGCTCAAAAAACACCCAAAATAAGTCTGCTGTGTGTGTGTGTGTGTGTGTGTGTGTGTGTGTGTGTGTGTGTGTGTGTGTGTGTGTGTGTGTGTGTGTGTGTGTGTGTGTGTGTGTGTGTGTGTGTGTGTGTGTGTGTGTGTGTGTGCTACACACAAAAACAAGCACACACCCCCACTGCAGAGCTCCACATAAAAGACTGGGAGGGAGTGGGGGGCGGTCCGAATCTCAGTGAGAAACACACAGTACCAAGATGGAGTCCTCCAGGGGCATGGAGCTAGAGGCACAGTAACAACCACCCTTCCCTCAACAGGACGTCCCATTAGTTACATGGAAGGAAGAAATGGCTGGCTGCCATGGTGTGTGTACAGTACAGCTTCTGTGTCTGTGTGTCTGTGTGTGTGTGTGTGTGTGTGTGTGTGTGTGTGTGTGTGTGTGTGTGTGTGTGTGTGTGTGTGTGTGTGTGTGTGTGTGTGTGTGTGTGTGTGTGTGTGTGTGTGTGAGAGAGAGAGAGAGAAGATGTCCGATACATCTGTTGGACTTCTCTAGACAGATGAGAGAGCCACCCATTTTAAAAATAGCTAAATAGGCGGAAGACGACAGAGGGGTATGGGCATTGTATGTGTGTGTGTGTGTGTGTGTGTGTGTGTGTGTGTGTGTGTGTGTGTGTGTGTGTGTGTGTGTGTGTGTGTGTGTGTGTGTGTGTGTGTGTGTGTGTGTGTGTGTGTGTGTGTGTGTGCGTTTGTGAGTGTGTGCATGTGTGTGTGTGGGTGTGTATGTGTCAGTGAGTGTGTGTGTGTGTCAGTGTGTGTGTGAGTATGTCTGTACATGTGTGTGTGTGTGTGTGAATCTCAGGTGGCTGCCTGCCACCCAGATTGCAGGGAGATTGCATCAGGCATCTGGCCCATTGTCCATTAGAAGTCCATACCAGCCTAGCGTACATTCCTTGTACACGCCTTTAAATCGGCTCGCTTTACCAGCTTAATGCCTGGTGGTTATGCTTCATCCTTCACCACTGCTTTAACATTTATGTACTGCCATATGCATATTGCTCTGGTGTGCAAATTGAGCAACATAAGCTGGAAAACTCTTCATCTAACAGGATTTGAAGTCCTCTGTGGCGTCTGTTGGCAGCTGGATTCTGAGTGGCCTACATCTGAAAATGGGGCAGGGCTTTCTTTGTTCTGCCCGTTTGAAACTTGGATGCAAAAGATGATATTTTTTGGTGATATACTGCAGTCCAGATGATGGCCTAGTCATATACATTTGCTCTGCAATGCAGTGCTTTGGTCGCTGTTCCACGCTCACAGTAGAGCTGCATCTCTTCCAACTTGGCCCCCAAAAGGTCAAAGGGGAAAGGGAGTAAAACCTTGTTTATACGGACGTACATTGTCACGGCGTTCAAGCATGCAGATCATTGAAGCCTTGCGGACGCCTTGGGATGGATTTCAACGCGCTGCGGCATCACTTACTTGGCTGTTTGCTGTGTTGTTGTGGTGTGTGTGTGCGTGCGTGCGGGAATGTGTCAATGAATGGCCGTGTGTGCGTGGCTGCGGGCGTGTGCCATTCAAAGTAACAAACTAACTAACTTAAAGTCGATGCACGCATCTAAACTATTCGTTTGATTCAAAATAAACAAGTCAAACGGCGTCGCTTATTTGCCTCAAAAACGAATTTTGGAAGAAAGAAGTACATTAAGCCCTTGAGTCCTGTTAACTTCTGAGTATGAAAACAGGTTTTTGGGATGGAACCAATTTGGGCTACTCTTTGGAAAACAGAACCATTTATCGCTCCTTATCAAAAGGACAACGTTTGGCAAAACGCCGGGGGGGGGGGGGGGGGGGGCGGTAAACACCCCCCCGCCGAGACCAGCTAATGGGGAGAGGAGGGTCTCAATCCAGAGCAAACAGGGCAATCACTGCAGCTCACACACGCACACACACACACACACACACACACACACACACACACACAGGCTGACTACACAAACAACACAGGCTAAAGGTCTTTGCATTATCCAAGTCTGATTTTTCAGAATCTGAATTTAGGGATCTCGGAACCGGTACGATGTCAAAGATCGGACTCGGTGTGCGATGTCCGTTCCGCTTACGTTTCAAATGGCGTATATCTTCTTGACTGTGATTGACTCGGTCGGCTCAACCCGCTAGTGAGCTAACCCTGTAGAGTACGGCGCCCACCTCCCTCTCCCCCTCTCTCTCTCCCCCTCTCTCCCTCTCCCCCTCTCTCCCTCTCTCTCTCTCCCTCTCTCTCTCTCCCCCCCTCTCTCTCTCTCTCTCTCTCTCTCTTCCAACCCGCCGACCACCCGTCCAGAAAGCCCATATATGTCAATGTACATCAATTTGATGAATTCATCTTTTATTCACCACACTTGCGATAGCCTTTCTTTGTAGGAGCCCGTCTGGGTGTGAGCCCAGGGCATGCCCAGCCGGCGGTACACACCTGGCAGGGACTCCACCCTTTGTTCCCTTGAACAGAGGAGAGACAATGGAAGCCTTGCACCAGAGTGGAAGTGGAGTCTCGGCGAGCATGCGTGGGCCGGGCCCTGGGTCCGAGGAATTCCCCCTGGGCCCGCCTCAGCCTCAATGTGGCCTCCCCCCCCCCCCTACACACACACACACACACACACACACACACACACACACACACACACACACACACCACACTGCCTGAGCCGCCATATTGCCGCCATATTGCCGCCATATTGCCGCCATACTGTTGCTGTGCTGTTCGTGATATGAATAGTCTGTCTGTCTGTCTGTCTGTCTGTCTGTCTGTCTGTCTGTCTGTCTGTCTGTCTGTCTGTCTGTCTGTCTGTCTGTCTGTCTGTCTGTCTGTCTGTCTGTCTGTCTGTCTGTCTGTCTGTCTGTCTGTCTGTCTGTCTGTCTGTCTGTCTGTCTGTCTGTCTGTCTGTCTGTCTGTCTGTCTGTCTGTCTGTCTGTCTGTCTGTCTGTCTGTCTGTCTGTCTGTCTGTCTGCCTGTCTGTATGTGTGTCTGCCTTTGACTGTGTGTGTGCTGGGGCGTGTTATTCTCTTTGATGCAGTATGAGGTATCTACTGTTTTATTGCTGCCACTGGGCTATGCCGCTCATTTCCTCCTCCATTGGATTCAATAAATCAGACAGCCCCTTCTTCCCCTCTCAGCCCCTTATCTGATAGACACACACACACACACACACACACACACACACACACACACACACACACACACACACACACACACACACACACACACACACACACACACACACACACACACACACACACACACACACACACCCCTTAAACCTATGCACACTTCAAAAGGCAAATGAATGCACTATCTGCACTCAACACTAATCTGCATTTAGGAGACAGGGTGGAGCAGCACACACACACACACACACACACACACACACACACACACACACACACACACACACACACACACACACACACACACACACACACACACACACACACACACACACACTTCTGTTAATGCAGAAACGTAATCTGCATAAGACACAGAGCTAACATGCATGAAGGGCACCGCTTTTGATGGACTGGTCTTTATGTGAGGATGCGCACACACACACACACACACACACACACACACACACACACACACACACACACACACACACACACACACACACACACACACACACACACACACTCAAACAAAGGACGCGCTTTAGGAATATAAGCCCTAACACGTCTTTGTTGAACAGTTGTGGTACGTACTGTAAGCAATGACTTGTGGCATTGGAACAAGGGTCCCAGGGGTGTTTGCCTCTGGGATGTATTCTGTGGCTTATTGTCTGATGTGCCAGGGATACACATCATCTCCACCCTCATCACGGGGGGCGTGGGGATGAGCGGGGGCGTCGTAGCGGCGAGGCTAGTGAATGCACGGCCACAGATTCGAGATGATGAGGTTAAACGGTAGCACCGCTGCGTCCTGTTAATGTGAAGCTCCTGTCTGAAGGATCCACCGCTGTTTACGTCGTAGGATGGAGCCAAGTGCACACGCGTCTTCTCACCGCACTAAAACCCCCCCACAGTGGACTCACGGCGTCCACTGGTCCCAACGCTGGTCATCATCGGTAGAGTGATGGTCGCTCTGTATCTCTAACGACACGTTATATGTTTGCTACCATCGAAGAAGTCTTTGGTGAGTCCTTGTTTCAACGTCTTATGAGCATGAGTGATGGAGTGTGTGTCGGTGTGTTCCTTGAGTACGAGTGTGTTCTTTAGACACACACACACACACACACACACACACACACACACACACACACACACACACACACACACACACACACACACACACACACACACCCTGTGCAGAAACTGTGACAACCAGGTCGTGTGTGTTGACGTTGAACGTCAGCGAGGTGAATAACCACGATCCCTCTGTGTGCATGTGGGCTCTGGGAACCTTTCATCCAAACTTTCACACTGTCCACCACACACACACACACACACACACACACACACACACACACACACCACACACACCAACACACACCACACACACACACACACACACACACACACACACACACACACACACACACGCCCTCTTCCTCCACCACCCCATACACAGTATACCGCCACCCAGCCCCTATCACCATCCATCACACACACTCTCATCTCCATCACACTACTCCCACCCCTAACCCCAGCATCTGTGTGTGTACACACACACACACACACACACACACACACACACACACACACACACACACACACACACACACACACACACACACACACACACACACACACACACAGGTGCACCACACAGACCTCATAATCAAAGCCCCATCTCGCGAGGGTCCAACTGGGCTCTCTGTAGTCATAACAACATATGCCCTGGGCCCTTCAGCCGGCTGCTTGGAACCGGAGCTGCTGGGTGGGTGGTGCTGCTGGTGAAGAGGTCAGTTTCCCTCCACTCAAGAACCATGGCTTCCTCTGGCACCACTCTGTCTCTGTCTCAGATGCAGCTGCAACGTGTGTGTGCCAAGAAACTGAGTCCCTCTGGGAGGAGGAGGAGGGGCATTTGTCAATGGAACCGCTAACTTCGTCATCATCATCATCATCATCATCATCATCATCATCATCACCATCATCATCATCACCATCATCATCATCACCATCATCATCGTCGTCATCCGCACCACCAGGCTTAAGGACGCTAAACAGCGACTCCCCTCCTATTACGGTGTGGGCGCGTTCTGAAACTGGGTAGTTATATTACATACAACTGTTGTTTTCTGGAAGTCAACAACGACAACTGCAAATGCTCAAGTTTGGCTTGTGTGTCAACACGCCACTGTGCATGCTCACAGATTGCTGAGCCCCATCAGTCAAACAACCGCGCCTTCCTGCACTCACCCTTGTGAGTCACGACCTATTGAAGTGGTGCGCGGCACTCGGAATACAGACTGATTAGACTTCCTGTATAACGCAGCCACCATCTTCACACTGAACTCTCACTGCGACCCTCAGTCTCTGAGTTCCTAAGCGGTCGCAGCGGCGTGCAAATCTGAAAGAAATCTGTCCTATTTCAACAAGCTGTTTTGTATTACAAGCAAATATTGAAAATCGGTCTAAACCCTCATTATCCTTCTTAATTAGTCATACAGTTACAGCAACGAATGAATAATAACTAATCAAGCTCTAGACAGATTCTGCGTGCATGGCCTTGCGTCTCAGAAACAAGTATGCTCAGTTTATCGTATTCTTAAAGGTCTGCATTCCTACAAGTGCAGAGGTATCTTGGAGGAATGTATTGAGCTCCTCAGCCAGCAGGCTGACGTCATGGAAACCAACTTGGGGGCGGGGCACTACTCCTCTTGGGCTAGTCACGGCTAGCCCAGGATGGTCAGCGTGTTTGACCTGCTAATATCAGCTAGCCGTGTTTTGACTCGGCACTGCAAAAAAGTGCCAATGGAGAAAGGCTTAATGAAACCACTAATAATTTGGGGCAGAAGGCGCAAGGGTGCCGCCCAGCCAGCCGTAGGGTTGCTGGGTTGAATCCCAAGTGTCTGCAGCCGACCAGCAGGCCACCATGAGCGAGATTCCTCCCGACCCATGGCTCCTGGTTGACATGGATCTGGGCCGACGTTAAGTCTTAACGAGTAAACCGCATCACGTTCAAAACTGCTCGCTAAATAAAATGTTTGTTTCGGGGGTCCTCCATAAATAAATGCAGGAGGATTAAGACGTAGCGGTGGGGAAGGATTGGCAGGTCGTATTCCCTTTGATCAGAGGCCCTAACGAAGACGTCTGCCCGGGCTGTGGCTGACTTCCAGAAGATCAAGATCCAGGGGATCAAAGCAGGAACCAACGCTGCAACGAGAAATTCTACCAGATCGTTTACATTAGTTTCATCATGAAATAAATATACTCTTGAAATTAAACTCTGGCGTGTCATAGAGCATAATGTGGCTGAAGTTATAGGAGGATGGGAAATATCCTTTGAACTAACTCTGGTACTGTGTGGCTCAACCTTTGGGGTTAATGCCGTCATGGGGTTTGATTCCCACCCATGCTAACAGCAGTAACACTGCCAGGGTCAGGGGTTTGATTCCCACCCGTGCTAACAGCAGTAACACTGCCAGGGTCAGGGGTTTGATTCCCACCCGTGCTAACAGCAGTAACACTGCCAGGGTTAGGGGTTCGATTCCCATCCATGACGACAGCAGTAACACTGTCAGGGGTTCGATTCCCAAACATGCTAATAGCAGTAACATTGTCACAGGTTCGATTCCCACCCATGCTAACAGCAGTATCACTGCCAGGGTTAGGGGTTTGATTCCCACCCGTGCTAACAGCAGTGTGTTAAGAAGTTACCTATCTTCATATATTAATCTATAACAAAGCGTGAAGTGTGTGTAGCCTCTATTTACCTCCTCTTAATAAGCTCTAGTAGTTGTGGATGGATGATCAACAGACGATAACACCACTAGAACGATAACTGGTCTTTTGTGGGCGGAGCCTCCATCCTCGCTTATCACACACATTAGCAGGTGGCGAACCTAATTAGCAGGTGCTTTTAGGATGGGGAATAGATCCCACAATTAACTGCATGAGTAACCCACAGACGCACGCACACACACACACACACACACACACACACACACACACACACACACACACACACACACACACACACACACACTAAGAGGCCAGGCAACACATGAGCACACAAGTCGCCTTATTTATTAATAAATATATTTTCATGCAGGATTCCCATTGGATGACAGCCCTTTGGTAGCACTTCCTCATTGGACGACAGCTCTGTAATGTCAGCTGGTTATTGTTTTGTCCAGGCTGCGCTGGCCCCGGGCCAGGAACCCACGGTGCGTCTGTGATCGCACAGCACACGGTGTCCTTTGTTGTTGTCTTGTTGTTGGGCTAACTGATCCGACACTGTCAGACCGACAGACAGGCCAACAAGCTGTGAATTGTGCGTCACACGATTCACAGCAACAACAACAACAACAAAAACAACAACATCAGCAACCCACGGTTATTACGACACAAAAGAGCCCGCTGTGCCTCTCCCATTGGTTGACGGAGCCATGGCTTTCAGACATCCCCCTCTCCCGCCTCCCCCCTCCCGCTCTACCCCCTCTCCCGCCTCCCCCCTCCCGCTCTACCCCCTGCCCTCGTCCTAATGCAGGTTCAGTCCATGCTTTGTAAGACGGATTGGCATCGTCTCTTGTTTCGCTGGGGAAAACTATTTGTTGCTCTGTCTGCATGGTCGTGGACGTCTATGGGTGTTAACGACAGAAAGGTCCCCAGTACAATACTGTAAAATAGATCCGGATAGGACACATACTATTGTTATTATAGCTGTATTATAAAAAAAAAGGAAAGAAAAGCATGTGATCTTTGCCACGATCAGTGGAGGTGGTTAATGTTTGCAGTCACTAAAGCACATAAGAGCATAATTGAGGACATACAGTGAATTATACAACTCGAATGTAAAAGTTACTAAAAGCGTCTTTGGATTGGTAGATTAGTTTGAGAGACAGGAACGTAAAAGATGTACTATCAACGAAGCATGTCATTGTACTCAACTGTCCATTGTGTCGGGGCTATGGAATTGGATGTTTGCAGAGTTACAATGTTGCTTTGGCATTTTTGCATGCACTTCTGTTTTTTCGAATTTACAGTGTTTCAGAAAAGTAGCTAGTTTGACCCGTCTTGGCCACCCTACTCTAGAGAAGGTGACCTGTGTACCCTAAGCAGATAACCTTTGACCTCAGGTGGATGGGTCACCAACAAAGGACAGCGTGAATGTGTGCAGCCAAGCACAAAATCAATTCAATTGAGGACATGGCTGGCTGTAAAAATCATGTTCAGGTGTGTGTGTGTGTGTGTGTGTGTGTGTGTGTGTGTGTGTGTGTGTGTGTGTGTGTGTGTGTGTGTGTGTGTGTGTGTGTGTGTGTGTGTGTGTGTGTGTGTGTGTGTGTGTGTGTGTGTGTGTGTGTGTGTGACTGAGACTATAAAACTCAGTACCAAATCAGTGGGTATGTGTGAGGTGTATGTGTGTGTGGGGGTGTGTGTGTGTGTCTGGTTGATATATATAGGTCCTGATCCCACATGGAAGTGGCAGTGTTGACCCCCCCAGGCAGCAGTGATCCCCCACACCCCCTACACACAACACACACACACAAACACGGTCTTGGGATCTCTCTTTGGCTTCATTCTTGTGACCCACATTTACGTTATAGGTCTCTCCGTGTTCAAGCCTTTTGGGAACACACACACACCACACACACACACCACACACACACACCACACACACAACACACACACAACACACACACACACACACACACACACACACACACACACACACACACACACACACACACACACACACGTTCCTCCTATACCTTGGTTGACTCATTGCCGGTTAACACAAAGGACTTTAAGCTGGATGGATAGATGGAAGTTGGATGGATAGATGGAAGTTGGATGGATAGATAAATGGATGGTGGAAGGATGGAGGGATGGTGGATAGATAGATGAACTGAAGGAGATTAAATGGGGTGTAGTTTTATTATTTTCATTACGCTGACGTATGTGTATGCGTGTGTACAAGATTACATGTGTTTAAAAGAGAGAAAACAAAAAGGACCCTCAGTGCTCCTTTTGCCCGCACTAATTCACAACACCAATGCGTCTCTTCAATTACCATTCAATAATTAAAATGTAGTAAGATCAGCATGACCGACCACATTCAACTTGAAAACAAACAGGTCCCCAGAAAAACAAAATGAATCAGGGGGATCTCAGGAGATTTGACCACCACACCCACAGAGGTAACAGGGCTAACCTATAGGTAGACAGAGCGCCATGAGAGAGAGGGGGAAGGGTGGAGGCGCTGTCGGGGCACACATCACGTGCACATACGTGTGCACGTGACTTAACGATTGGCTTGCTTAAAAGGATGTTTGTGAACGTCCTAATGAGCGTGGGGAATATAGCACGGCTTAATGCTAGGAGGTCCTCACTTAGCCATGAGCAGGACTGTGTGTGTGTGTGTGTGTGTGTGTGTGTGTGTGTGTGTGTGTGTGTTAGTACATGTGGAGTAACATGTGTTTGTGTGTGTGTCTGTTTGTGGTAATACGTGGACAGTCATGTGTGTGTGCGTGTGCGTGTGTGTGTGTCTGTTGACGTGAACAAAGGCAGCGGATAAGAAAGCCAGAACGACCTTTGTAGAGTAAACATCTCTCTCTCTCGCCATCCCCCCTCCTGTCATTCTCGCCAATCCTTTTTTTGTTCCCAATCATGCTATCTCTCATCTCTTCCTCCCTCCTCCTCCTCCTCCTCCTCCTCCTC
>OLKM01000463.1:97500-120000 GCA_900291075.1 Melanogrammus aeglefinus | reverse complement strand
GAGAGAGAGAGAGAGAGAGAGAGAGAGAAGAGAGAGAGAGAGAGAGAGAGAGAGAGAGAGAGAGAGAGAGAGAGAGAGAGAGAGAGAGAGAGAGAGAGAGAGAGAGAGAGAGAAAGAGAGAGAGAGAGAGATCCCTTGGGCAGAATTATATCTTATAAATGTAGACTTTATTTCATTTGAAGGGTTGGGGTACATTGGGCTAAGGGCCAATTATAGGGTTGGGCACATGGTTTTAGACTCCAGCTGTTCTTAACTGCTTGAGTCTGAATAAAACCATGTACTCCTCAACTTCAAAACCTAAAATGTTGGGGCAAAAGACAACAACACAATGTGGAATCATCACTGTTAGTTCAGTTTCTCTAAATGTTCAGAGCTTGGGATAAACTCTTCTATCCACGCAACCAAACAGTAGGGAATACCGGTCAGCAAAATGGCCACCGTATTTGTCTTTGTCAGGGTGGCACGTCCGGCTACAAACGGGAGCTGGCAAGCAGATGGACAATAGAAGAGCCTTAAACCGTGGTGAAAGAGCCCGCTGGTTGGTCGGTTCTGGTCTGGTGACTCTAAGTGGACTTAATGGCATGGCTTTTCTATTAGATTAGGGAACATTAGTTCTTCTGTTGCTCGGTACAGTGGAGCATTTCACGTGTACAGGACTGTCAGCAAATGGCTGCTGTGGGATCGTGCAGTGGTCGATATCTGGCGAAGCTATAATTTCCCGGTGCAGCGTCTACGGTGAAATGAGAGGGGTATGGATGAGGTGGAGGTCGGTGGGATTTGGTTGTGGGTATCAACGAGCGGCTCCTTGCGAAGCAACTTCTGAAACGAACGGTTTCATTTTTGTGTCTAAAATGTTGACTCCATGGCCATCGCATTGCGGTTCTAGAGTTTGCTATTTCTGCTATCCAACTGTCAAAAACACAGGATATTTCTCTAGGGTGATATTTAGTGAAGCGTGAAATAAGTAAAATGCAATTAGTGTCATTATCAGTGTCATTCATCAGACACCAAAAATACCTAATCACTGAGGACCATGGGAATCGAACCCTGTAGACGCCGGAGTGGGAGTCACGCAGGCTTCCAAACACCCCAGCTAACTACACCATCCTGATTCGATAACAACGGCAATTTTCTCCACAACTTTGGTATTCGTATGAATCACGACAGCTTTTGTTCTCCCCCCCCAGCCCCCTCGTGTGGAGTTGGAAATGACATACCACTGTTCTAAACACATTACACATACCTCACATGCCGCAGTAATATCATTAATACATGTGCCGCAGCAGACGGCGCACATTCCACACACACACACTACGCAGATATGAAACCTCAGCCCGGGCTAATTGTTTCACACATATTTGCATGACTTTTGTAGGAAGTAGCAGGTGTACGAGTCCTTCCTGTGTGGTTTCTAAGGCCATGTTCTGAAAGGTCATTTGCTCAACAAGCTAACACTTTTTCCAAGCCTGATGAGTTGCCGTTCCGCTTTCCCCTTGGCCTGTTTTCTTTTTGTTGTCATGTTGTTGGTTGACAGGACTGAAGGGCATTCTGCCAGCATCCAAATTCCAACACTGGTAGGCCAGCTTAAACTGAGAAAATGGCGGCATTGGCAGGTGTCTGGGTCTTTGTTGTTGTCAGGACACAATGGCTTGCGTGCCACCGTTAGTTCGGCGATGTCAAAACACTGCTTCACCAGCTTTGAAGGACGCAACCAGAGAGGCACTTGTTGTTATCGTCGTTAGAGGTGACACCATGACTTTATGTGACACACCATGTCACATCTGTCAGACCGGATCGGATCTGAGAGACTGTGTGTCTCGTGAAAGGCGGATAAATAAAGAACAGCAACAAAGTGTTGAAGGGGCTGGGGGGGGTTGATATTTACACTGATATTAAATCAAAACGATGTTTAAAATGTGAATACAAGCTCACCAGAAGTACGTTTTCATGAGCCCCTCGAGAAGCCCGTGAAGCACAGGTGACTTCTCAAGTAATTTGTCTTCATTCTGGGATCTCAATTGGGGTAGACTTTTCGATGATTATTTTTCTACATTTTCTTCTTTGTAGAATAAGACTTTTCTTCTGCCTGGGGAATAGAATTAGAGAAACCCTAATATCGCTCTTTCCCTAACAATATGTATTAGGGGGTGGATCTTAATAAAGTTGAGAAAAAAAAGACATTTCCTCTGCCTAGTCTGTCTCTCTTTCTCCCTCCCCCTCTCCCCTCGTTCGCCCCTCACTCGATCCCTCTCAGGATAGAGAGATGATCTCGTGCGCTCCATGTTGAAATCCACGAGGTGAACAGATCACCTCTCCTTGTGGTCTGTGTGAGAGAGAGAGCTAGCATGTTGTTCAACCGGTGACCCCGTGCACTTCAGTTCAGATTCCGCTATACCATTATTTTTTTTGGCCGCAAGGTTTTTGTCTCAATGATTCATGCTTTAGAGGACACTACCATGATGTTGATAAAGAACGAAAAAAATATGCATCATTATATTTATTACAGCCAACGGGGTGTACTGTGGCATATTGGTAGTACCATGGCACGCTATTCAAATAAACCTTTAATAAATTAATAGAGTGGCACGCACACGTTCAAAAATGCACACACCCACACGTGCAATCACTTGGCCCGCCTCTCCTCGTATTCTGGCAAAGAGCGATAAAAACGGATGAGCGACACCCAAATTAAAAGGGGAGCCGCCTCTGTTGACACCCACACGGCGTGCACTTAATTAGTACATCTCCGCTTTAATTAATAAAGCCCCTCAGCCCGACAGAGATCAATAATTCAAAAACCGCCTCAGCCGAAGACGAGATGACACCCAATTGATGGCTATAATTAGAAATGCGTCGCGACTAGAAAACACTCAGGCTCGTTTTTAATAGCTTATGCTGGAGGAGATATCACCTAAACCCCCCCCGCCCCCCCCCACAACCTCTATACTGATCCTTCAACCCCCCCCCAAATATTTCCATATCTGAACCCCAACCCTGGGCTTACCTGCAATCAGCGCGGTAACACGCCTTGGAGGGACTGTAATGGGAAAACTATATTTCTTCACATACCGTTTCTCTGTCCATTGTTGGTATGTGCCTTTCCTTGACCCCCTTGGGGTAGTCGAGGAGGTCTCCAACTGATAAGGTATGGGTACCCCCCCCCCCTTTAAGTTCCATCAATCGTTGACTTCCACATGATTAACCAATAGTATAGTTTTATTGGGGGGCGGAGCTGATCTCTGAGACCTGTCTGCCACTGTATCTCTTATCGATACATTGGACTCCCATCTGAGGCCTCGGATTATTGTTTGTAAGGCCTCCGATTATTGAATGTTTGTTTGTGTGTTTATTGCTTGTTGGTTGTATGTCGTTATATGTTTATAAGTTAAATAAATTAGCCTGTTTTTTTATAAGTTCGGATGTCTATTTATTCTTAAACAATTTAGACAGAAATGATTGACCTGGCGTCGTGGTCCAAAATTCCCACCACAGGACCTTCTGTTTCCTCTCCTCTGCTACGTCACATTGCCGCTCTCTCTCACTTTCCTGTCCGTCTTCACTGTTCAGTCTGCAAAGGCACAAAAGTCCATTACAAAAAGATATGATCATTCTAAGCGATGAGGTCTGCAATGTCCAAGTCAAAGAACACATTTGGCTGTGAGCCATGCAGCGTCTTTGCCGTTTTGCATAAAGGGCGGAAATATCATCTTTTCACCTTTATGCTCGTTTGCACCTCGACTGTGGCGAGCATATTGCCCTTTCGTCCATAGTGTCGATTAGAGCTCGGTCCTACCACCTCGCGGCCATTAGCACAGAGTACCAGGGATTAGCATAGCGGAGAAGCCCCATGGATCGGGGGTGACATCAACAATGGCTAATAGGTCACATGCACACGCCATACACACCATGCATAATGAATAGCAGGGCACTGGCTGTCTGGGCTAATACGTACAGAGATGTCCTCCGATAATAAGCCTGGAGCGTTGGGGAGCAGGGAAGGATTCCGTTTGTACACAGCTCCGCATCGATTCTCCAGATTGATTTATCACTTAGGTACTGGCACTGGCACATGACCCCCTTCCCTTGCCTTCCGACCGCAGTAAAGGCAGTAATCTATAATCATTCAGCATCTATAACCCGAAAGTCACATGTTTGCTGATTACTGCAAAACAAGTGACATGGATTGTTACCTCAACTATTGGGCTGAAATGTCGCCAGTATGAATCAAGCCAACAGGTCAATAGTGGCTTCTGGAATCTATATTATCAATCGGGGCTTTGACTCAATGTGACTTTGAGGTCTGTGACATAATGTGCTTGTGTGTGTGGTTATTGGTTTGTGTGTGTGTGGTTCTGTGTGTGTGTGGTTCTGTGTGTGTGTGGTTCTGTGTGTGTGTGGTTCTGTGTGTGTGTGGTTCTGTGTGTGTGTGTTTGTGTGTGTGTGTGTGTGTGTGTGTGTTGTGTGTGTGTGTGTGTGTGTGTGTGTGTGTGTGTGTGTGTGTGTGTGGTTCTGTGTATGTGTGTGGTTACGTGTGTATGCGTGTTCATGTGTTTGTGTGTGTGTTTGGTTATGTGTGTGTCTGGTTACGTGTGTGTGTGTTTGGTTATGTGTGTGTCTGGTTACGTGTCTGTGGTTACATGTGTGTGGGTGTGTGTTTGCGCGCGTGTGTGTGTGTGTTTGCGCGCGCGTGTGTGTGTCTTTGCGCGCGCGTGTGTGTGTCTTTGCGCGCGCGTGTGTGTGTGTTTGCGCGCACGTGTGTGTGTGTGTGTGTGTGTGTGTGTGTGTGTGTGTGTGTGTGTGTGTGTGTGTGTGTGTGTGTGTGTGTGTGTGTGTGTGTGTGTGTGTGTGTGTGTGTCTGTGTGTCTGGCAAAACCTCCTCGATTCCCTCAACATCGGCAGGCTACGTTTACCTCACTTAATTAATCCACCACTTTGCATAGAATGCTAACTTAACTTTGTTTCCCTCGTTCTCACCAACAATCTCAGGGGGGGGATCTGGCAGCAGCACTTCATGATGCGGGGGCGTAGTAAAACAAAGTGAAAGGTGGCTTTATTGAAGTAAAAGAAGATGGGTAAGATGGGTAAACATGGACCGGCACTGGGCGCAGACTGACTCCCCGGCATAGGAGGGAGAGGGGTCCTGCGTGGCTCAATGGAAGCCTGGTGCCTGAGCAAAATGACCCCTATAGTACAGACCCGTAGAGAAATGGCTAGCCAATTAGAGCGCTGCTCTACAGTGGCGGGGTGATGCGTAGGAAGGACCATGGATCGCCAACACGGAGGGGAATGGATAGGAAGGAAAAGCCTTTTCAATAAGGGATGAACAATGGGGAAAATATCACAAGAAGCTTTTTGTGTCTTTTGTGTCTTGTGTCTTTCTGCGTGTTCTTAAAATACGTGTTACGGATGGATGAGAGTTTTGCAGCCAACGCTAGGGAAATTAGATGTAGTTGTATGTAAGGGAGTGTTGCACGACATGAAAAATGAGGCGTAGGAGGTATGGGCAATAGATCTTGTACCGCTAGATGTTGTCCTCCTCGCGCACGTTGGGTTTTGGCAGCTGTACATTAGTTACTGGTACCTCTAAACAAAGAGCTAGGCAAATTCCCTTTCCTTTAATCATAATTCTTTCTTCTTGTTTTTCATTGCTAAACGTTTTTCCAACACTGATTGGCGGATTGGCCTGTCAGTACCATGGCTTTGTCCCAGCTTTCCTGCAGTTTAACTAACAGGTTCAAATCAGACTGCATTGCACTCTGTTATTTTCTTACTCAATTAAATAGTTCGACCTCAAAACCAAGAGCAACATTTTTTCAGGGAAAACCGTGCAGGATAATAACAAGCCTGTTATAGTATGTGGTAGGAAATGTTCCCTTCATTTCATAAACAAGCGCCATTTTGTTTGGTGTTTTGAGCTGCACGGTATTTTGGCAAAAATGATATAGTTTTACCATACACTGCATGCCTGTAGGCTCCAGTCTGTAGTTCACTCACCCCACTGAGTTTCAGAAACTGAAATGCATGTAGAATGCTGAAAACAAATAACATTTTTAATGTGGTGAGGGTGGTGGAGAATGTTTGTTTGTGTGAGAGACACCAGGATATGTAATTGTCTGCAGGGTTTGCCAACTCAAAAGCTAACTCACTTCCCATTTCTATTTATTCTTTCACTGTGTCACTGCGTAACCCACAGTCGAACAGAGTTAAACAAAACATACCCCAACTAAGAAACCAACAAGCACTGCATTGCAACACATATATTGAAAAAGTCTTGATCAAGAAACTGCACTCAAACAGCTTTTATCCAGTTGCATATTTTAATTTTGAAACCTTTAGATATCCGCAGTCACTCCTTTACGGTTGCATGTTTTGACTGCTTTCTGGACCTCGTAACTCATCTCACACAAAGTTATGGAAGTACATGTAAACACCTTTTATACGACAACATGGAAGGGAAGCTATCGCAACACGTTAAGAAGTCGCGGCGCCACTTCATCCACATACATCGTCATCTTCGATTCTCTTGCTTTTTCAAATCGGCTGAGAGTTTTCGTCTTTGAATACTGAAAGACGATGTCCGCAGACCATCCCCGAGACCCGTCTCAGCCACCACCCCGGTGAGCTGACCGCACGCTGAGCACAAAGGGTGTCTGCAGGTGGGGGATAAAGCCGATCAACCTCAGCAGGATAACGTATTGGCGAATGGGCTTTCACTTCGCGCTGGACGATTCTTAATTCTGGTCCCCTCCACCCCACCCATGTCCTCAGTCTACCCATGAGCCTCCTGGAGGAAAAACATCTGCCTGAATACATCAACAGGAAGGGGATCTATGCGCGTTGGCTGAGCCATTGGTTTCCCCGAATGTGCAACACATGGTCAACACAGAACACAGAGGTCGCTTATCATCATCATCATCATCATCATCATCATCATCACCACCATCAACAGCAATCACCAACAGTACTTCTCGGGTTGCTTTTAACCATCCCTACTTTGAGGTCCAATCCCTCTTCTTCGCCACTGATTTTCTTTAGAAAGTGGAAGTCTGCACTTTTGTGGCCTGGGGTGTTTTCCAGAGAGAACAAAAGGTGGTGCCGCACTACAATGAAACAGCAAAGTGCCCGGTTATTTTAAGAAGCAGCCTTAAGTACATAAGTCAGCGATGGGAAGCAGGGCGCTCTTACGGCCGCCTGCAAGCCGCACAAGAACTGGACCCTTGGATCTGTTGTTTCTTTGGGAGGTTTGGACAAAATGAACCCAACTTTTCATTTTTTTTTAATTTCCCTCTTAACCTAGGTTATTCTTCACTTCCCCTGGTAGCAATTAGCCTTCAGAAGGCTATTCATCAAACTGAAGCCCATTTGTTTCCACTGGTCTGTCCTGGCCAGCTTTAGTCACGATTGACTGTTTCCTGCTTGGAGACGGGGGTTGAGGAGGGGGGGGGATCTTACACAAGATCTTGAACAAGCAGCTGGCCTGAGAGACCTCGGTCTGAGGACCACGGAGGGAGGGGGCTGAGGCATAGGACAGCCCAAAGGGGGCCTAAAAAACTATTAAGAAAAATGCCACTGCAAGGGATTCCAAGCCTCAATATTGAAAGACGCAGCAGTTCTAATAAACGATTCGATGGAAGAAAGAAAAATAAAATGGCATATCGGCAAACACAGTGGGTTGCCGGATCGACCCCGGTTGAACGGTTATTGATTAATAAAACTGATTTGCCGGGGTGTGACGCTTTGCGGTGTGAAGGCCGTTGTAAACAAATACTTTGACGACTACAATGAGAGGCAAAACAGATGTTGTAACACACAACCCGCCACACACACACCCCATCCTCACAAAGGATGCATCTACGTGAAGCGCTTTGACACAGCTATTGTTTTCCCCCGTTCAAACCACACAAGTTGTTGTTAGCCACACCCGCTGTCTCCCGGTGAGACGGGCCGCCGCTGGTATCTGGGTTACGGGGGGGCCGGGTGGGGGGGGGAGTGAGGAGACGGAGCCATCCAGCAGACACACACCAGACAACCAGGCACCAGAACACAGCCTCAAGGTCAGACGGCCCTGGGGAGGGAGGGCCGGCGATGAAGAGTATAAGGCGAAAACATGCTCAGGCGTTCTCCATATCGCCACACGCTCAACACTCTCACAACACACACACTGATACACACTCACTCATCCTTACTTTCTTCTTTCCACCCTCCTCTCCTCTCCCCAAACATATCTCATCTTGTAGCCACAACTCCTCTCTCTCACTCCCTCCCTCTCTCCCTCCTTCCCTCCCTCCCTCTCTCCCTCCTTCCCTCCCTCCCTCTCCCTCTCCCTCCCTCTCCTCCTCTCTCTCTCTCTCCCTCTCCTCTCTCTCTCTCTCTCTCCTCCTCTCTCCTCTCTCTCCCCCCCCCTCCTCTCTCTTCTCCTCCCCCTCCCTCTCTCTCTCTCTCCCTCTCTCTCTCCTCTCACTCCTCTCTCTCTCTCTCTCCTCTCCCTCTCACTTCTCTCTCCCTCTCTCTCTCTCTTCCCTCTCCCTCTCTCTCTCTCTCTCCCCCTCTCACTCCCTCTCTCTCCCTCTCTCTCTCTCTCCCCCCCTCTCACTCCCTCTCCCTCTCCCTCTCTCTCTCCTTCCCTCCCTCCCTCTCCCTCCCTCTCTCTCTCTCTTCTCTCTCTCTCCCTCGACAGTGGAAATGGGTCACAGGTGTGCGGAGGATGAGAGTCAAGGATCTTAATCTACTGGCCATAATGGCCGAGCAGGGTACTGGAGAAGCCATTAAAGAGACAGAAGGGGCTCCACTTAGAAATAGAGACGCTTCTAACGGTTCCAACGCTTCTCGGTGAACCAAGCTGAAAAAAGTTGGGTTTTGTTTGATGTTCTTCTTCAGCAACTTAAACTTAAAACTTGAGAATTGGACGAAGCCCAGTTAACGAAACAATTCACCATACGAATGTATTAAACAGGCATTATTTTATCATTTTTATATTAACTAGAACCACTCCTTGGGCTACCGTTGCACTCATTTTATCTTTCCCATTTTTACATCAAAGCAGCACCAGATGCTACGAGGACAAGCATGGCTGCCAACTCGTCATTGTTGTCAATCACACACCGCAAACTAGGACGCCACCAGCAGAGTCGTTGCACCACACGGGGGGGGCTACCCCTATACCTACAGCTCACACACTGCTACTTTGATGTCGGGCTCTGGGACAGGATGGAAGGCTCTGGAGGAGGGATGGAGAACACGATGGGACGTGATGCCTGTACGTCTGGAACCCCCCCGACAGACCCCCGTCAGGGGGCACTGGGAGAGGTGGTCACCGAGCCGTCTGACGGCTAGCACATGCTTTCATGCTAGATGGCAGGAATGTTCACTTAAAAGGCATTTCATGTGCCCCATAGGATTTATGAAACAGCAACATTATCTTTATTTCAGCATTGTATTAATTTCATCAAACCATGTTTTTGGTTTTGCTGGTCGGCATTGATTGGCTGCTGCTAACAACAATGACGCTGGCTTGGAACAATTACTATTTCAAATGTTTGAGACGAAGGTCACTGCGCCCGAGCACATTGGATTGAGCGATTCATTCATATTAGGCCACTCCTTCCTATAAAACATTCAGTATGGATCATTGAGGTTATATAATTGAGATCAAACTTCATTTAGCCATAATAAATTATTTCAATGAGTTCATTGAGATGAACTCCAACACCGAGACTGAGAGAATCAATATCCCAATGCCGATAACAACAATATAGATATCAATATCATAACCTTCCCTTTGTGCACCGAGACCATCACGGCAGGGGGGGCTACACCGTACACACACCCACTGTTACCTCCCATTAAAATAAACGGGGTTTAAAAAGAGATAATTCTTCTAGAATAGGCGACAAGAGAGGGGATTATAGAGGAACCGAATCAATGACTTGAAGGCGTTTAACCATAGGACGAGGGGCAGGGTGACAGCTCAGGGTGAGGGAGCAGTGGAAACAGACAGCTTTATTGTACTTTCCAGCTGCCATTGACCCCTCCTGGTGGTGGAGCGGGCAGGCTAAGTGATGGGGAGGACAGGCCTGGGATGCCCCTTTGTTTCATAAGGGATTAGTGTGTTCCATTAGTGTATTCCAGCGTGCATTGCTTTCTTCTTCCGTCAATGGCATGATCAACTGTATATTCATGTCCTATTGCCGTGGCGAGAGTGGATTCGTGAGATCAATACAGCGAGAGAATGAAACGGTTGTACCGCGCGGTTTATGGTTTCATGTGTCGACGCAACACGTTTTCGATTAATAAGAAATGTGCCCATTGTTTTTCGATCCCGGTTTTAATAGGCTAATGCGCTTGCATCTTTTGCCAGCGTTGTTGCTGTAGTGCTGGTAAAATTTTCTAAACGGCTAGCGGACTGGGATCTACGTGATTGATATGAACACACAGGATGAGGTCAGGGGTTTCAAGCTCACAGCTTGTAGTGATTAGCCAATGCACCAATTTGCAATTAAGGAAATCACCAGAAAAACATCATTGCAATAATGACTAACGATTTGTGCTAATTAGTGGCACAGGTTTTTCACGAAAAAGACGCAAAGACACATTTAAATGAAAAAAATGAAAAATGAAAACATTTGAATCATTAAATCATCAATTCATGAATAAACAAAACACGTGCACGCAGCATGTAATTCTGGGATGTAAAAATAAACACTGATTGATGAATATTGTGTGACAGTAAGAGGCCTCAAAGTGAAAGGCAATGTTTGGCCTTTCTTAGTACATGCGGTCATGCACAAAGGGAAGCGCGCGCGCGCACACACACACACACACACACACACACACACACACACACACACACACACACACACACACACACACACACACACACACACACACACACACACACACACACACACACACACACACACACACACACACACACACACACACACTGACCTGGCATGGGGGACGTCTATGCTGGAGGAGACCACTTTGCGCTTCTGCTCCAGCAGGGACACAGAGCGGGCGTCGGGGTCCAGGGGCCGGCCTGGGCGCTTGCCCTCCGCCAGGCGCTGCTCCTCAGGGGCCTCTCCCTTCGGACCCTCGCCAAACCCATTGTTGGAGTTCTGCTGCAGAGAGAAGGGTTTTACTGCTGGAGCCTTGGTGTGTGTGTGTGTGTGTGTGTGTGTGTGTGTGTGTGTGTGTGTGTGTGTGTGTGTGTGTGTGTGTGTGTGTGTGTGTGTGTGTGTGTGTGTGTGTGTGTGTGTGTGTGTGTGTGTGTGTGTGTGTGTGTGTGTGTGTGAGTGCGTGCGCGCATGTGTTAGCAATGCTAACCCCCCTCATAAAGATCCCTCTTACTGGAGATGCTCACTAAATAAAATAGTATGCAATAATCATAATAATGTTTTCCCAGCAGCGTAAATAAGTGCAGCAGAAGAGATAAGACACCCACCTGTGGACACACCGCGTCAACACTCCCACTCTCTCACTCCAGACAAGGGAATGACTGAATATTTCATCACCGTAGAAAGCGCAGACCTACAGTGAAACGTCAGAACCGGCGACACGTCGCTAGTTTGCCCACAAAAGTAGCTGACCTTGCTGACGCTGACGAATACCACCGCGCGTATACATTCCCACGAAGACACATGTAGAAACGCACGTGCACGTATCCACACACATACTCTGAGCGTATAACTTGAACCAATTTGGAGAAAACAGCCGTCAGGGTTACACGTGGGCGTCTACTGGAGCCATTGGCCTGACCTTCTTTTATATTGTGTGTACATGTTTGTGTGTACATGTTTGTGTGTGTGTGTACAGGTTTGTGTGTGTTGTGTGTGTGTGGAATGGGGTTTACATGTAGTGTAACATGATTAGGCTTGAAGGTAAGTTAATCAAACACACTCCCACATGCACACACTCACACACCAATACCGACATGCACAATCAAATACCGTCCCCCGTCCCCTCACAAAACACACACACACACACACACACACACACACACACACACACACACACACACACACACACACACACACACACACACACACACACACACACACACATAGGGAACTATCTAGATAAGAGTCAAACTGCAGGCTGGATTACAACGGCTTCGGGGAGATTAGGCAGGATTTGTGTGTGTGTGGTGTGGTGTGGTGTGTGTGTGTTGCTCCTCTGATGAAGCAGACAAGAGAGAGGGAGGCTTTAGTGTATCAGCAATGGTGTTTCATGGTGCCACATATGCATACACATGAATTAAACGTGACATTGAATTTGTGTGTGTGTGTGTGTGTGTGTGTGTGTGTGTGTGTGTGTGTGTGTGTGTGTGTGTGTGTGTGTGTGTGTGTGTGTGTGTGTGTGTGTGTGTGTGTGTGTGTGTGTGTGTGTGTGTGTGTGTGTGTGTGTGTGTGTGTGTGTATTTGTCAGCACGTACATGGAGGAATTTGTGTGTTACGGACAAATTACCCCCTCCTTCCCTTTCCTTATTCAACACACACACACACACACACACACACACACACACACACACACACACACACACACACACACACACACACACACACACACACACACACACACACACACACACACACACACAAACACACACAAACTAATAGTTGTGCTTTTGGCAGCAGTTTGTCAAGCGTAGAATCTTGCTCCTTTGTGTGTTAAAGGTCATAATAAATGAAACCCCCTCCACCCCAGCCTTGTGCACCATTTATATTTTCTTCAAACACTACAAATACGGTTCAGTACGGGGGTTTTCCAGTTTGACTTTCACATGCAGATTTAATTGTCTCCATCTTTACGATCCCATTCATTTCTTTTCATTGAACACTGCAGGGATTCATACAAAATCTGTATCAGATTCCTGCAGATAGGGGCTACGAGCCACCCCAGGTCATGGTTGGAGTGATGTGTGTGAGGAGGGGGGGGCGGGGGGGGGTGTGTATTATAGGAGGGGGTGGTGGGGGTCTTTTAAGCGAACTTAAGCAGAGAATGTTTTGAAGGGTCTGAGCCAAACATTAACATCATGGACTATCATACATTTCATCTATCAAGATCTCAGGAGGCTATAGACATGATTACACACACACACACACACACACACACACACACACACACACACACACACACACACACACACACACACACACACACACACACACACACACACACACACACACACACACACACACACACACACACACACGGGGGTCCTAAAGGTAAAGTTCCTCCTTAAATAAGAAACCTTAGAGTTCTAACCCCATGTCGGTTGGAACACCTCATAGCACAAGTCAACTAGCGCAGCGCGATCGATTCAAACCAAACCCTTGAACAATGCCTCAGGTCCTCAAGTCCAAATGGTGCCTAAAGACCTGAATAACTGTCTCCACACACAAAACCCAAGTGTTCTGTGGCCAATCGATAAGGCTCCAAGACAGAGTTCAAACAAAAATGGTGAATCCACCTTGGAAATCCATACTAAAATACAAAGGAATGACGAAAAAAAAAGGTAGACTAACACACACATTGCCTGTGCCGGGTCTCAGTTCAGTTTAAAAACACATCAGTAAGGTAAGGTTAGGATTGTTACTATATGATCTAGAGACCAGAGTGTATCTTACCCTGTGTACCTTTATATTGCCATGTGCCTTTGTGAGGGTGATGTGAGCTAGCATACTCCACCGGCACACAACGGCTGCAATAGCATTTCAACTGACATTGGTTGTGAGTCTTACACAATTCATAATGTTTCTAACACCTAAACTCACACAACAGCAAAAACCTATAGGCGAAAGGCACATTATAAGTCCCCCTAAAATACTGGACAGAAATATAGTTGAGCCTGGCTAGCCTAGAGACCTCCATTATTAAAACATTACAAAGCCCAACCCAGGGCCTGTGTTGCTATGATGTGTGTGTTGGGCAGAGCGGTTTGGTGGTTTCCATAACAGAGCACACATCCCTATTCATTTTTGAGAAAAGTTTTGCGATACATGACTATCTGGTCACATGCATCATGTTCAAGTACGATCACTAGGAGGCAGATTGGATTTTACAGACATGATTCAATTGCTTCTTGGCAGCCTTTTAGACCCGGTCCGCCTGAACATCCATCCTCTCTGTCCTCCTTCTAGGGTGGTTGTGAACCAGACAACAGAGTTTGATCCATGGTCAGTGAGTGCATGCATTGGGCACTGACCCAGTAACCCAGTCCATAACATGCCTTTCCACTATGCGGGACACACACACATGCAAGCCAACGCCCCGACGGCACACATCAAACACGCACCAATCATCTGACGCTTACGTCTCCTAGCCAACCGATAAGGAGCACAAGCAGCATGTTATCCTGCGTGGTAGTGTAGCGTAACCCCCCCGACGCCCAACAGCTGTCCCCCGCTGACCACGCCGCCAAACCAATCGGCCAATCAAAAACAACCACAACAACAATCATGGCAGGCGTGACAAAACTGCCGGCAAACACGAGAAAAAGGCATGTGCCTTTGTTACCAGGGGGAAATCTCTGTGACAGCCCTCACACATGCACGTACACACACGCACACACAAAAGCAGGCAGCCAGCAAGTCAACAAGTGGCACTCTATCCATCCCCGCCCCTCTCCTAAACACGGGGTAGTCATTTTGCTTTCTTGGCATGCTGCCCTCCCTATTTATTCTTTAGACTATAGCCCCCCCTCCACCCTGTTGCCAACCGCTTTGTTGTAACTCAACTGGATGAGGAGCAGGAGGGGGGGGGGGGGGGGCGTACAGCAGCTGCTGAAGTGGGCTACACACCCCTACTAACCCAAACCCAACCCCATACACTCCTGACTGCACACAGACTTTCCACATGCTCTCATTATGCCTGTGTCAATACAAAGCCTTCTTTCGGTAAGAGTAGCATGCTAATTTAATGATCCACCAAAAGGGGGTACACACCTACACACCACAGTGGGCTATCAACACCACGACTAAAACACAAACCCGACCCACCACACACACACACACACACACACACACACACACACACACACACACACACACACACACACACACACACACACACACACACACACACACACACACACACACACACACTTTATCAATTGAATCTCCATGAGATTGTGACCGGTCTTGTGTTGATGTAAATCTGTATTAAACAGTCGTACAGTACAATAGTAACATTAGCCAATGGATTAGTTGAATTCAGCATAACATTCTACACAGGCTCACATGCAAAACACAATTCAAAAAGACAAACTACTATGTTGTGTTGTTGTTTGGTTGATTTTGTGCTGACGTGTTGGTGTGGTATAATTGCTGTTCTTCATTTATTGATATTTCTGTGATCTTTGAACTACAATTCAATAAAAGCCACAGGCAGCTTCTTGAAACTCATTGTCCTTATTAGAAAATCTTACGAGTGTACAGAAAAAAAAACATGTCCTTGTAGCCAAAAAAACCATGTTGCAGAATAAGGTTATCAAAAGCTAAATGTCCTAAAATATTTCACTATAGTTTTGTATTACTATCAAACCATGCAGGATTACATCATGCACCTGCATACCTGAATATATTAACATTGATACACGGTCCAGCTGTCATTCTTCAATGCATAAAAACAGCTTCTTGCTGGCTACATATTTTGTACTAGTACTCTTGATTAAAAATACATTATGTCATTCAAATAGATACAAATCACGTGACAATCATCAAAAAAAATATGATAGCAGACATTTAGACCTATGCTTATCATTTGTTTCTAACTGGAATATATTCAGATTTAAATAAAATGCCATCATCTTCCAATTCATTTATTATGTCTTTCAGTGTCATATATTTATTATTTAATTGAAAACAGATATGCGTATCGGTGCAAAAACGCTGCAGTCAGGTCGTGTTTGTTGTTGGCCATTCCCACCCACTAGTTCACATAAACATTGCGCAGGCAGCAGGCTATCAAATGAATCAGAGCGAAGCCCTTTGTCCTAATATCTGATGCCACGAATATAACCTGACAGCCCATTGTTGCAGAGAAAACTGCAAGCGGAATCGGCATTTTATTGTCATGGTGGATAAAAATTGCCATCCACGCAAGTCGCAGCGGAAGAGAAAAAAGCGCTCCTTGCGTGAAGCGGTTAAACGCTGCAAAACACCGCACAACAAAAACAGTCCTGCAGGCGCTCCTCATGCAGGACACACACACACACACACACACACACACACACACACACACACACACACACACACACACACACACACACACACACACATATATATATATATACATAAAACACACACAAAACACTACACACTAAACACACCTTCAAACTCGGCTTCAGCGGTCCTCTGGCCGGCGTTTGGTTGTTGGCCCCCGAGGCAATCTCCTCTTCGGAGAACTCCTTGAGGCAGCCGTCCTGCAGGAGCACGGTGTAAACGTTGCGCCGGGGTGCTGTGGTGGTGGTGGTGGCGGAAACGTCGCTGTTTTCCTGTTTGACAGCCTGGACCACTCCTGTCACCGGCGCCCCGTCCCCCGTAGGACTCGGCGCATAAACGCGACTGCCGAGGATCGACCGCTTCACCAAACGCCGCGTATGCATGGCGGAAATGTATTCAATGCAAAATGCACAAATGTGGAGGGGAAACCCGCTCGATGCTGTACGGACGGCCGTCGATTTATAGTTGATCAACAGTGTCGAGAAAAACAGCAACCCCGCAGAGGGAGGACCGGGCGCTCCGGTAACACTGACGAACCGTTAGGAAGCGACCACATACTCGAGGAGCAGAACCCGCACGGTAAACACAGCCGGCCGGCGACACACGACGGCTCCAAGTTTCGAAAAAACAACGTTCAGCGCAAACACACACACGAATACGACGATAATCGCAGCTGACAATCTTTACATCTCACCGGCTACCAATCTTTCTCCCTTCGACGTGTTTGTTTTCCCCACTGCTCCTTCCGAGCCAGCGAGCTGCAGGGGAAACACGGAAAACTTGTTTTTCATGGAACGACAATGACATTTGTAAACGATTTCTGAAAAATGATATATTCTACGCAAAAATAAGATACTGACGCTTTTCTGGTGTGTCACAGTCGGTAAATAAACGATATTTGTGATACAATTTACATCATTTTCCTTGCGTGGATGTTAGAAGAACCGAAAATGCGCCGATTAGGAACTCCGGATCCAGTTTTACGAGAATCCTGTCCGTGTGCGGCTTCTAGGGCTCTGTGCTTCTACCGGCGGAATGCTGCCTGTAAACATGTGCAGTCTGGGCGCCGACGCCATCTGATTGGCTATAAAAGCACACGCCTCCACGAGCCTACGCTCCCCTTTCTGTGTCAGTTTTCCCTCCTACAGAAGGTAAAGAAAGCCGGGAGGATGCTCCATTCAAAACAATGACGCAAGGATGGAGAGGTAACTAGGAGGCAGAGGGAAAGACGGGAAAAAGAAAGGAAAAACTGTACGCGACTACAGTATTTCAAACTATGGTCACATTCTCATATATTTTCCTACTAGGTCTTAAAAAATCCTTTCGAATTATCAAAATGTCAAACACACACTCAGTTACACCCGCGCGCACATACGCGCGCGCACGCGCACACAGACACACGTTAAGTAAAGCCTAATCCTATAGGTTTTGATGAATTAATGCTGTCTTAAGGAATTGCATGTTAATCATTAAATCTAATTACAGTTATTGCAACGATTTGAAACTATCGATTTCCATTTCTTTAATCTCTCGAATCGGATCAGTCTATAATATGCAGCCTTTAAATTGTATTATTAGACTATTGATGTTCTCTGTGCTCCTCATATTAATTAATCAAAGTTTTAAATTCAATCCCATCGTTGACATTATGGATGCCATATAACCGTTGTAACATTTGACGTTGAATTATGGGATAGAGTAAACACCTATGTTTCCATTGTTCCCGGCGCAACAGAACCAGGGCAGCACATTAAAGAGCATTAGAAAGTAACAAAGGTTAATTCTGCTTCAAATGATTCCACCCTGATCATTAGATGTAGTTACCTCCAGCCATATCATTACTCTTCTTCATATACCGGCTGTGTAGGCCACTAACGTATCATTACGATGAATCCCAATTTCCAGGGATCCATGCATACATCACCGCTCTCCTGGCGTAGAGCTGCTACCCCCCGGTCAGGCTACAGACCCAACTACTGCAACACACGCCGTCCCTGGACTATATTCAAATACCATTTATTTACAATTCCCCCCCCCCCCCCACTCAGACCACTTCCATAATACATAACACGAAAAACAGAGACGTCAAAGATCACTTTGTTATGTATGTTTAATAGAATAATTGATGCCATGGAATATATATATACATGCCGACAGAGGAAGCAGCAAGGGGGCGGGGCTAACACAGAGGCAATAGCTGTCATAACAAGGTTAGCCTGTTGCAGAGAGTAGAGGCAACATTAGAGAGCACGTTGCTGGTCCTGGATGTGTGTGTGTGTGTGTGTGTGTGTGTGTGTGTGTGTGTGTGTGTGTGTGTGTGTGTGTGTGTGTGTGTGTGTGTGTGTGTGTGTGTGTGTGTGTGTGTGTGCATCTCCACTCAAAGGCGTTTGTTTTGCGTGTGCGTGTGTGCGCACATGTGTGTTTGTTTGGAGGGGGAGAGCAAGGGAGCATCTCTTCAGCTGGTTTTGAAGTCTGCACCACCATTTAAAGCAGCCAGTGTGTGTGTGTGTGTGTGTGTGTGTGTGTGTGTGTGTGTGTGGTGTGGTGTGTGTGTGTGTGTGTGTGTGTGTGTGTGTGTGTGTGTGTGTGTGTGTGTGTGTGTGTGAGAGAGAGAGAGACAGAGAGATGTCCTGGTTAGATTTGGCACTAAAAAACGTTCGCCCTATGGATTTATAGCAAGCATCCACCAGCGCTGTGTGGAGCGTTAACACGCACTGAGCTGCCCTTTACACCAGCCAGATGAAGGACTAATGTATTAAACTGCCATGTGTTTTCTCTTTTTTTGAGGGACGGGGACGGTAGCGAGGCTCCGTGGCCTGCATGTATGTGATATGGTCCTCCATACTTTGACACGTACATACATGGAAAATTGGAACATTGGACGTTTACAAAGAAAACATAAAAAATGTCTGATTCCATGTAGTTAAGACGGTAGCAGTCATACAGGGCTTTGATTGTAGTTGGATGTTGTGCGTACAAGCACACGCTTCTCCGATGAACAAAACAAAACTAGTCTTGATACAACAATACCATATTCCTATAAGGGTGGAGAGATTTGAAGGAGTTTCATGGTTTCATCGCTCCTCTCTCTCTCCTGCTACAGATGGATTCTACTGTAAGTGACAACAATGAGCCTGCGGCCATTTTGTAAATAAACATCAAACAACACACAGACAAATTCTACAGCGTTTAAATAAAGTACCGTAAGTCAATTGTGTGTTACTGATGCAGGTACCGAATCAAGGTACCATTTTTTTCTTTTAACAACTGATTGGAAAATACTTTTGAGCACAATACAGAGGTATAGATAGATAAACCAATAGACAACAGTTTTTTTTGTATATTTCCCTTAAAACAACATTACAGACATACATCAGTGCTAACTTATAAAATCATATTGAACCACTATGGACATTGTACAATATAGGTAAAAGCATACATCAAATTCATAGCGAGTAAAATGACAATGCATGGCATATCATCAGTACAAACTGTCGATATTTTGTTCTTTTTTCAGAGTGCTAATAAGGCAATGGAGATTCAAATTGTACAACAATGATAGTAGATTATCAACAGGAGGTCCCTAAGAAGCGTCATACGAATGCAGTACCATTAGAGTCAACCAATAAGCAAAAGTTCTGCCAATTGGATTAAATACTGAACCTATCTACATGAGGCTTAGCAAACGGCCAAAGATATCCATAGTAAAAACAATCAAATAATGCATAGTATACATCCATACCAGATTGCAGTTTAACTTTTTTCTTATTCTTTGGACACTAGTCCCAATATTTTGAAACAAAAAAAACATGTTTACAATAGATCACATTATGTAACCATAGTTACACCAAGACTGTTTCCTTTCAAACTATTTTTTTTTTAAGTTGCAGAGATCTGTACCGTGCCATCTGTCATTGCCTTTGCGAACAGACTATTCTTAGGTCACATCCTAATTCCTACTCTAGAACTGATTTACTTCCTCTCACAGATGTACCACATAAGCACACCAAACAATCACATGACAAGAAGCACTTTAAAATAAATATGAATCTCTTCAAAAATATACCATGAAAAAAAAAAGCTCTACAAATGATATGCAAGAGCAATACAATGTATACAAATGAACCATTGATTTAGGTTTCAGCATTTCTCAGATTATTGTTTTCATTAAAGTATTTTCTAAAGTCTTGCATGGCTGCAAGTTGGGGCGGCAAGTAGAAGCACAGACTTCCCATCTCTTACAGTAGAACCTCTCTTAAAGGTTCACCAACAGTCACCAGGGATATCTGTCTATACCGACATCGTTGGTCACGGTTGAAGAAAGAACCGAGCTGTGATTGGCTGAGACCTGAGCATGCTGTACCCAGTTAGCGTGCCAAGTAGCCAATTGGTGGCTGTTATCCAGGGGAAAAACACTACCAGTGGGAGCTGTCACTCAGACAGAGGAAAAGCCAAGGCAACACAGCACCCCGACTGCTCAAGAGAAATACATCTGAACTGAAGCCGTCTCCTCTTAAAAATCAACGCAGACACTCGTTACTAGTTTGCAGCTGCCCTATTCAAACTGCAAATACATATCCTTCATAAGTGCATGTTAACAGGAATGCTATGGCATTGAGTTCCCTGGTAGAGCTTAGCCTCAACTAACATTGGAGTTGCTGCTTCAATGTTTATACGTTTAGTTTTTTTTACTAATGACACACTTGAATTTGGACTATTCTAGTCTGTCATTATATTTCGCTTTTTCCGTACAACGCTCTACATTGAGGATCTCTTTTTAAAGACTTAAGTTAATCATGTTTATGTTGTCAACAGAGGTTAAGTGTGTTGAACAAAATCTTTTTAAAAGTGCCCACCTGTATATAGTGAATGCCCAATTACTGTGGCACTACTATGTTGAAGGTTATCAAAAGTACCAATTCACCCTGATTGATGAGAGAATTCTAAGGGCCAGATATGTATCCGTTAAGCGTACCGAAGCAATTGAAAGAAAACACTTAAGTACTGACTAAAAAAATAAAAATAATATGGGATGTCAAACTGGGAGAGGAGACGCCCCTCAAGTCTTTTGGCCAAGTCCACTGCTCCTGATCCATCACCCACAAGGATCCAAACTGGCATTTCCTGTACAGACAGGAAGTCAAAGACGCGAAGTTTCCGGGCCCAGAACCATCTCCCCGAGGCACTCGTAGTCGGGCTCCACCCTGACGTCGTCCGATCCCTCCATCGCCCCCGGCGACGCGGCCAGGCCGGGCCCGCCCTCCTCCGGGTCGGGGACGGCCTTGGGGGTCCGGATGGTCTCGTAGCAGGGCTCCGTGGACTCGGCGCCGGCGGGGTCGCCCTCCTCCCCCTCCGCCCCGTCCTGGGGGCTCTCCGGCTGGGGGTAAATGTCTCTCACGGTGGCGTAGAGGTCGCTGGACGACGACGCTGGGACCATGCCGTTCATCTCGGCGATGCTGGTGTAGTCGTGCTCCCGGTCTTCCCTGGTCTCCGGACCACCCACGCAGTTGGACTTGTCCACCTCAGAGTACACTGCAGACTGGAGGAAGGGCGTGTTAGGGACCTGTGTAACAATACTGCCCTCTAATTCCTTGAGCCTTGCTAGCCTGTCCGGTTGTTGTCTTTTAGAAACTGTTCTGGCTGCTTTTAGTACGCAGGCCTGCACTTTGATTGTTCTCACGTGTAAAACATTTTGGATACAAAATGACAAAATGTAACCACTTTTATACCAATTATTTCATACCAAGCTTCATCACGCATCTATCTTTAATATTAATGTGATGTCAAGCTCAACATAATTGTCTCAGAATTGGTTCTTCGACGTAGAATTTCTCTTGTGTTAATTCTTTGCCCGCCTGTCTTTTGTTAGGACTGAAGGTGTAAGCTCATCTCCCCCGATTCACATACTAAAGCATTTTCAGCAGAAAATCTTCCGCTATGGCAGATGATTTGTCTGCGCAATGCAAATCAGCTACCATGGAGAGACTGGGGGAGACAGTCGGAGAGAACACGGTTGAGTCTAGCAGACACCTACCTCATTGTCTGCCATAATGTGGTTCTCCAGGCTGGGTGAGCGAGACAGAGGCGAGTAGGACTGTAAAAATAAAAGCAGAAAAAACAGGATCGATTTTTTTTTTTTCGTGTGTGTGTGTGACAGCCAGAGAATGGAAGAAAAAAATAAATGAAAATGAAATAGACAGTCTGGAAAAAGAGTTGGAGACATGGAGGCAGACGCTGTAATCAGCAGATTGAAGGAAAGATTGTTCTGCGTTGCGGA
>OLKM01000463.1:60000-92500 GCA_900291075.1 Melanogrammus aeglefinus | reverse complement strand
CCCAGCGTCCGTCGGTCCGTTCATCGCCAGCGGCTGGTTGTCGTTGATATCCAGAACCTTCTCAGGCAGGGGTGGGGGGACCTCTTCCTCCTCCTCCTGCTCCCTGTCCCCCTCCAGCTCCCTGCCCTCTGTACCCCCGCCTCCACCTCCAGCTCCACCACCTCCGCCGCCGCTATAGCCGGAGCTCCTCTTGGCCTCCATGTTGGCGCTGTGCCGGCTCTTCTTCTTGAGGTCCACCGAGGCGTACTCCACGCCGGCGCACAGGGGCCCCCGCTCCGGGGTGCCGGGGCTGGGCCCCGGGCCGGGGCTGGGCCGGCCGTTGGGGACGGGCGGCGGCGGGCAGTTGGGGGCCACGTGGGCGGAGCCGTTGTTCAGGCTGAACTGCCGGACGCTGCCCACGGGGGCGGGGCCGGGCCCGGGGGCGGGGCCAGGGCCGGGGGCGGGGCCGGGGGCGTGGCCTTTCAGCTCCTTCACCGTCTCGTACAGGGAGTCCTCGGCGCTGAGGTCCCGGGACGCCGCCGCCATCTCCTTCACCACCTGGGGGTGGGGGGGGGGGTGTGAGGTCTTACCACTAAAGCACTAAAGTAACCAGGGGGTTTTCTCCACCCATGAAATACGTAAGTAATAAATTTGCATCCTAATCCATCATAGGATTTGTTCAATGACTTTTGTCTATCACTACTGTAAAGATAAAATATATGTTAGTCTTCATCTGTGTCATGCGTTTAAAATGCATGGTTTGCCAAATGCATGGAGGAACAGAACATTTAAATGAATAGGTAGCGTCCACAACCGTCCACAAGAAAAAAAACTAACTCATCCCAGGAGTGAATAACCCTTCAGGCCAGAGGCCAGCGTCTACATCAGGGGTTCTCAAAGTGTTGACAGCTGAGGGCCAATTTAAGAACCCAAAATTTGACTGAGGGCCGCCAAAGGAAAAAAAAATGGGGGGGGGAACGCCGTCAGCATCCCAGTGGTGGAAAAAAACACTGCACCGTGGACCTCTGGGAGTGAGGTCAAGTGAGGTCTAAATCACGAAACTGAGGTTCATCCTTTCAAAGTAATGTACAGTCGGATTAAAACTAACACATGTAACAGGATTTAATTGAACGCTAGAGAGAGTTGACTTTTCTCTTTATATATAGATTTTATTTTTTTTTTTAATTGATATTGTATAATAATTGAAAATTATTATATCAATAAATTATATATATTTTTTCTGTATGTCATTGCGGGCACTTTGAGGACCACTGCTCTACATCAATCTATTGTTCAATACTTTAGGGGCGTAGAGAGAAGTATGGAGGGGTGCACCCACCTCATAGGTGCTCTCGCCGGCGGCCTGCGCCTCGGCGAGGCCGGTGCTGGGGGGGATGCGGGGCAGCTCCCGGTCCTGGGGGCACTTGGAGGACCGCAGGTCGGTCTGGCTGGACAGCAGCTCCTCCGAGGGCTGGGGGCTGGTGTCCACCTGGGGGTCCGTCAGCACTGGGGCGGGGGCGGGGGAGCAGGACCAAACGTCTAGTAAAGGTTGGGGGTTAGTATTTGCCATATTGATGAAGAGAAACTTCTTTTAAGGACACGTCGGCCATTGAAATATTTGATCTAATATTTAGAGCATGAGCACGGGAAAGTACAGGCAGCGAAGTCCCCAAGGATCCATTCAGTGACACAATGGGTGGTCCACATCCTTAGAGGGGTGCCCTGCGTCCCCAAGATCCTCTAATAAGGGTCTTCTCCACCTCCCCCACTCCAGACTCAAATAAAAAGGGCGACCGGGCCTTCGCAGTAGCTTCTCCGCGCTTGTGGAACCCAACTGCCACCCGACATACGTGATGCCCCCTCCGTTTATGGCCTTCCCATTAGCTGTCCAACCTCCGCACTACTGCCTTTGTTTGTGCGTGGATGTCCGGGTTGTTATTTTGCCTTCACGTTTGCCTGCTGAATGTACTATGTACAGCACTTTGGTCAGTGCAAACTGTTATAAATGTGCTTTTATAAATGAATTCTCATTTCTAATTTTACTAAAAGGTGAATGCTCCAGTGAATGGGTCCAGGCTCACCTGTACCGCTGGTGAGAGGGCCGTTTTGAGAGGTGCTGTTAGCCGGGTCCGTGGCGGGACTGTCTACGGACTGGGTGAAGGTCTCTCTCTCTGACACCTGCACAACGTTAGACAGGACCAGGGTTAGCTTTAGCACTGTGGGGTGAAAACGGAAATGGGAACATGGATAGCGTTAAAAAGATGAACTTAAAACATGGTTTCAGTGTTGCTGGGTTCTGGGGGAATCAGCTTTTCATTTAGATTTTGTTCAATGGGTCTGGTTCTATGGTTGGCAATAGGACCTATACAACTTTCAACAGCAATGGCACACTTATGCGCATCTATAATTGGCCTAATAACATCTTCACAAAATTGGCCAACACCGGTGTTTGTGAATTAGAAGTGAAGCATCCTGACGTGAAATAAATACAATCGGTAATATCATGTAAATTAGCTACGATTTCTCATTATTAATGCATACAAAGGAATTGCATAATGGGGGTCACAGGATGGCAATCTAATCAGTGGTTGATAAAAGCAAACCCAACTAAACGGATTGGGGAGTTGAATGAGATGACACAGCTGTACATCATTATCTTAATTAAACTGATGCACTGCAATGGATCAGTGTGACTGTGATAGAGAGACTCAGACAGGAAAGAATTAAAGAAAAACAGGAAGTTTAAATAGTAGAGGGTTCTAATCTATAGGTTATTTTTTCTTTTTTTTATTTTTTTTTTTTTCGGATTACATTAGTAATCCGAAAAGAGAGTATTGTTTTTCGGATGTAATCCAAGCTAAAATCTTAATATTGACCTTTAAAGGAAATCCAAACTAAATGATTTAATGAGTGAAGAAGACACCAATGAAAAATATTGATAGGCTGCTTGAGAGCTCAAATAAACAGAATTGGCAATCATTAGCACGATTCTTAAAACCCAAACTAAAGCATTGCTTTAATCTCGACGACCACTTGTCACGTAGGATCCCAAGGTTTGAAAAACCTAGGTAAAAAAGTTTTTTTCTGTCTTTTTCTTTGTCTCTTTATGTCCATCTTTCAGAATGATGGAGTGATATAGAATAAAAAACATACAGCCCTAGCAACGCCCCCTAGTGGCCACCTACTAGTATAGCTATACCTGGTGTATCAAATCTATTGTTTAAGAAGTACAAATACATACTTGCACTTCATGATTTCAATTCTTTGCAATTCTATGCACTACGATTTTAATTCTTTGCAGATCTATGCACTTCATGATTTCAATTCTTTGCAATTCTATGCACTACGATTTTAATTCTTTGCAGATCTATGCACTTCATGATTTCAATTCTTTGCAATTCTATGCACTACGATTTTAATTATTTGCAATTCTATGCTCTATTTGATTTTAATTCTTTGCAATGTGGTTTGATTCTATGCAATACGATTTTAATTCTTTGCAGATCTATGCACTTCATGATTTCAATTCTTTGCAATTCTATGCACTACGATTTTAATTATTTGCAATTCTATGCTCTATTTGATTTTAATTCTTTGCAATGTGGTTTGATTCTATGCAATCCGATTTTAATTCTTTGCAGATCTATGCACTTCATGATTTTAATTCCTTGCAATTCTATGCTCTATATGATTTTAAGTGTTTTCCATTCTATGCGCTACGATTTTAATTCTTTGCAATATGGATACAGATAAAATAAATATAGAATTATTAAAACATGACTGTATATGACAAACTAACAAGATGGGATTTGAAAAGCATTGCTTGTCACGTTTCATCTTCCACCATTGTAGAAAAGTAAGTGAATATTAAGGGTATGTGCCTGGTTAATGGGATATCATTTTTTTTCATTGTTCATTAAATAAGATAAGATCCACTTCAGTGAATAGAACCTTTTCACAGAGACCTCATCGTTCAACAAACACAACAGGTGTCCCTCATAACCCTAATTATGGCTCCTCTCATGTACCCGGGGGGCCCGTAACCCATGACGATATCTTCAACAGAAGAGTCCGCATGAAGAGACAACATCCGTAATTACAGTTATGAGTGACACCTGTATTTAGCCTACGATGATGCGTCTGTGAAAAGAGTCTATCTTAACGTAGCGTTGCACTGGGACGGCAGTTAGCAAACGGTGGCTAACCTGTTAGCCCCTGACAGTTTGGCACATCTGAATGAATCCAACTGTGGTTAGAAATCAGAAGTGGTACCTGAGGAAGCATGCAGGCCCACACACGGGTATCTGTGAGTGTGTGTGTGCGTGTGTGTGACCAAAATATAATTCAACGCTGTCCTTTAGTCATTAGCCAGGCATTAGTCACAGTTAAGTGGTGCTTGAGGCGAGTCCTAAAGCAGTGACCTCATGGAGGAGGCCAGCCTTCGAATGGCGCCGACATCTTAAGAGGACATAGGTGGGACCATCCAGAAGGAGCCGACACCGATGAGGGCTATGGGTCAACTGAATCCACAGGAAGTGGGTTTTTACCAACTTTTTTTCTGCAACTCAAACGCAAATTTAAAAGGAACTGAAATTCAAGATGGTGAAGTGGAACAAGTGCCTCCAAACCACATCCGGTGATAATAGAAATATACCAGCCCAGCTGGATCCGGTCAGTCAGACTGGAGCTTTGCATGAATGCGTGTGTGTGTGTGCGTGTGTGTGTGTAGAGCACACGTCACTTTCTCATATAAGGCGATTCATATTTATATATTCTTGTGTGCCATTTGGTTGGACATAATAGTGTTTTAAAAAAAAGTTCTTGATTAAAATTGTATTTACTTTGATGTAACGAGCTGGTTCGAGTTTGACAGGGTACTATGATTGATATATATGTGTGTGTGTGTGTGTGTGTGTCTGTGTGTGTGTCATCTAGGCACGCCTCCAAGAATAATACATTGCAAGAATAATTAATTTTCCTTTAGTAGCAATTACACTCCCTGTTTACTACAATGACATTCAAACACTACAGCGCATTTGGTGTGTGTGTGTGTGTGTGTGTGTGTGTGTGTGTGTGTGTGTGTGTGTGTGTGTGTGTGTGTGTGTGTGTGTGTGTGTGTGTGTGTGTGTGTGTGTGTGTGTGTGTGTGTGGGGGAGAATATAAAAAGCTGATTCAAATACATACTAATGTACTTCTCAGTGGCGACAAACAGCCATTACCCAGTGTATCAACTTATCATTGACCTTTGACCTCTTGAACTCATACGTCTCAGAACTCTAGTAAAACGTGAAACACCATTAGCATGTGTGTTTGTGTGATGTGGAGCGTGTGTTGATGTAACTGAGTGTAACTCCCCTGTGGTCATTAAAGATGCACACTATATGTGCCATACACAAGGACACATTTACTTTGACACAATCACACACACACAGACACGTACACTTACACACACGCACACACACACACACTCACCGTTTGCATCAGTGTATTATTACTGCTACTGATGATAGTAGATTTGATGCTAGAGTATTCTGCGTGTTGCCATACTTACTCCATTGATGAGGTTCTCATTGTCCACTCCAGCATGTCCATTGGCTGTTTTCTTTTGCCTGGGAGGAAGGGGAAGTGCAGGATGTTATTATGTTGTCATGATGTATGACTGAAACACTAGGACTCCAGTGGGTCGTTTTGTCCATATTCGGACAAGACAGGATAGTGTAGAGACCAAAAAGCGATTGGATTATTCTGCACTTGTTGTGAGTGTGTATACTTAGTGTGTGTGAGACAGTGCGCTTCTATTTAAACTTGCAGGTTCTGTGTGTGTGATTGCACGCACATGTTTGTGTGTGTGCGTGCACACGCGTGTGTGTGTGAGCGTGTGTGAGTGTCAGCGCATAGCCATGCGTACGAATGTGTGTATCTGCATGCACGCTGACACGCCTGCACAACGTGCACGTGGGGGTCCGTGTGTGCGTCACCCACCCCTGGCAGCTGGCACACAGCAGCAGCAGCAGCAGGGAGAGGAGCACCAGGCCGGCCAGGGTGGTCAGGGCCCCCACCACACCCAGCTCCCCCCCACCTCCGCCCAGCCAGGCCGCCGCCCCCGCCCCGGAGCCCAGAACGCCGGCCTCCGGACCCCACCACGACACACCGCTCAGCACCGGAGCCATGACTCATCACACACTGGGCCGGAGCATGGAGAACAGGTGCTGGTCTCTGGCTGGCTGCAGAGCAAGGGAGGGGGGGGGGAGAGAGCGGAGGGAGGCAGAGAGACACAGTCAGAAGGAGAGAAGGAAGAGAAGAATGAAAAAAATGCAATCCCATAAGTACATATATAAAATAGGCATCACATTACAGTCATGTAGGAAGTGAGCACTCAGGCCATGTATATTACTCTAAAATTAATTCATGTGATCTCTAAAGGTAATGTTACCAGCAAGAAAGTAGAGAAAGAGTATTCTGCACCATGCCCGGTAAAGTGCAAGTCTGGGAATTATGGCATTATGTGAGCAGTTAGGCAGAAATAGATCCAGCGTTTTATGGATCTGTTTCCATCTTTCTATCTTAATAAAAATCTCTGTGAAAAACAAACATCTCAGCTCTAATCGCTACTTCCTCCTGAAACAATGGTGCCAAGTTTCAGATGTCTTCAACTACAAACTGATTTCTGGATATGTCGATGGGCACCGTCAAGTGTATTTTTTGTAAATGAGCCATTCAATATTCGATGTGATTTGGATTTTATTGAATTTCTTAAATATAAGCACATAATTCTAATGTAATTATTTCCATGCACTCTCATTTTGCCACATGATCCTGCATTATCAATACCAAATCATTGCGGCAAAAGTGAATTAATTCAACATTGCCTCGGCAACCCACTTAAAAAGGCGACGGTCCGATATCGCCCAGAAGAGTGACAGCCCTTGCATTACCAAACACAGCCAGCAGGTGTCAGCTCAGAGCAGAGTTAAACCGCAGCGCACTGCAGAGAGAGCGACCGGATCCAGTCTGCTGCAGTGGGGGCTCGCGCCACCGCATCCACAACTGGTGTCTGTTCCCTGCGCATGCCGATACTAAGTAAGCACCTCACGTCTCCCTCTTAGAACCAAAGTTTGGTTTCAGGAAGCCTTCTCCATGTTATCTGACTGGAGTCTAGAGGGGCGGGGGGGGGGGGGGGGGCACTCTGGACTGTCTGCCTTCGACATGTCGTCTGAACCCACTCACCCCTGCAGAACTTGAGAATATAAATATAGACAACAACCGCAAAATGAAAAGAGAGAGAGAGAGACAGAGAGAGACAGAGACAGCGAGACAAAGAGAGAGACAGCGAGACAGACAGAGAGCCAGAGGGAGAGAGAGACAGAGAGAGAGAGAGACAGAGAGAGACAGAGAGAGACAGAGAGACAGACAGACAGACAGAGAGACAGACAGACAGACAGACAGACAGACAGACAGACAGACAGACAGACAGACAGACAGACAGACAGACAGACAGACAGACAGACAGACAGACAGACAGACAGACAGACAGACAGACAGACAGACAGACAGACAGAGGATGTTTGTGTGTTGCAGTAGATGCGACAGGGACGGAGACACTGCAGGGGTGGTGGCTGATAGAAGGAACTAGAACAAAACTTAAATGGAAAAAGAGAAATGCACGGACAAAAGGATGAAGAGGAACCGAACCAGAGACTGTGTGTGTGCGTGTGCGTGTGCGTGTGTGTGTGTGTGTGTGTGTGTGTGTGTGTGTACATGTGTGGGGGAGTCAGCAATGAGCAGGCAAATTGACTGACAGACTCAAAAGGAAAAGCTCAGTGTCACTCCGCTTGTCAACCTGTCGGATTGGCTATCCATCTCCCACTAAGCCCGCCCCTCCCCCAGTCAATCAATCAGCTAACAGGACATATGGGAAGAAAAGTTTCTCTCTGAAGTAAAATATCCTCTTTTTGAATCCCAAAAAGTGTTTGTTTGAGTGTGTGTGTGTGTGTGTGTGTGTGTGTGTGTGTGTGTGTGTGTGTGTGTGTGTGTGTGTGTGTGTGTGTGTGTGTGTGTGTGTGTGTGTGTGTGTGTGTGTGTGTGTATCTGTGGTATGGCCCTTTGTCACTTTGCAACCTAAGCTATATGCACAATACATTGCAACGCTGCGCTACCAAGGCACGGGACGTGGGAACCCAGGGACGAGCTTGTTCAGCGTAGCTGCGAAGACAACATGGTCCCAGTGGTGGAGCAATCCATCAGCTCCAAACACAGCCGGATTCACCCATACGTCCCACTGTATATATGTGTGATTAACGCACACTAGCTAGACGAGTCATGGTCATTAATCAGAGAGGTTGGGAGCTGGGAGGGGGGGAGGGGGTAAGCAAACGAGCCAATCAGAGCCATACCTTGACACCTGGAATGATGAGTCAGTCCCTGGACCAAGCCTGGAGAGAGAGAGAGAGAGAGAGAGAGAGAGAGAGAGAGAGAGAGAGAGAGAGAGAGAGAGAGAGAGAGAGAGAGAGAGAGAGAGAGAGAGAGAGAGAGAGAGAGAGAGAGAGAGAGAGAGAGAGAGAGAGAGAGAGAGAGAGAGAGAGAGTTCAATATTTCTGCAAATTACAGAGTGAAGTTGGAATAAGTAATTGCGACTGCATATCACAGATGATGCTGTAACTAATGGCAGCTGTGCTCATATAAACAAGGGGAATAAGGAACTGAGAATGTACAACCCGAGCACAGATCAGCAATGAAGAATGGCTTGTCCTGTACACCTGCAAGCACTAAATCATACCGGAAATAGCATACACAGCTATACAGCCGAAACACACACACACACACACACACACACACACACACACACACACACACACACACACACACACACACACACACACACACACACACACACACACACACACACACACAGTGAGAGGGAGAGATCTTGTTATCGTATTTGTGTTGAATTTCCATTTTATGGCCCACGAGTAAAATATGTTGATGTTATCGGACATGTAAGTTTAAAATGCTGCCAATAAAGTGCTTTGAATTTAATTGAAGCGGGAGCAGGAGACACAGTGGAACATGCAGAACATGAACGTGTCGTATTTCAATGAACCAATGTAGCTGAGAGGTCATGGTGGTCGGGTGACATCATCTGTGTGTGTGTGTGAGTGTGTGTGTGTGTGTGTAGGGGGGAGGGGGGTCATGTGACCTGAGGAATGCATTGGTATGGATCATCCTTGTGCCAGTGTGAGAGAACAACGATGTGAGTGTGTCAGGTGACCATGACGCAAACAACAGACACACACACACACACACACCATGTGTGTGCATGTTTGTGTGCATGTGTGTGACTTGTGTACGCACACACACACACACACACACACACACACCATGTGTGTGCGTGTTTATGTGTTTGTGTGCATGTGCGTGTACCACAAGTCCCTTATAATTCAATTTTCCGCAATTAAAACACGCCCACACAAACAGACACTCACACCTGTTCCTTGAAAAAAAATTGTTCGAAACAAAATAAAAATTCAAACCAGCATCGTCAGCCACTGCTCCGAGGGCGCCGGCTGCTCCTCAGGTCACTACGACCAGTTCACCTTGAGCCTCACTGACCGCCCAGACAGCCCAAGACGGGGCCAGGTGTGTCACGTACCTCGCTGGAGCATGTGCCAGCCCCTCTTCTCCCCCCAACGGTTGGCACTAAAAACCAGAATAATTACCGTCTGCCATCGGCACTGTGTCTCCATGGCAACGGCAGTCTCTACCCATCAGTGCTATTTATGGGTGAGGGCGGACGCGGAAAAGAAAAAAAAACAACGAAATCCCAGGGAAGTGTGGTAAAGGCCGAGCTTCACAGGTGGTGTGTGTTGTGGAGTTTTGCTCGAGGAGTGAACAACAGTGAAAGAGTAGACGAACATGAGTGCATAGCAGTCAGTCAATACGTAGGCAGAATAGCTCCCTGGCTAGGGTGTCGGTCCCCCCGGGCAGCACAAACCGGGTTTTGAACCCTCCAATGACCACAGCCAACCTGGTAGGCTTCAGAAAAATGCCCTCCGTGGTTGTGTGTGGAGGATGGCTGGTTTGATTGGGATCTGGGGCTTGGTGAGGCTGTTCACCTTGTTGCACATGGGGTAATTAGTGGGCACAGGTTAAACCAGCCATCTCCACACACACTCAGGGAGAGCTCTCCTGTAGGGCAACATGGAGCACTGTAGGCCATGTATCATTATCAAACCTTTACAATAAACGGGTCAAAAGTCACCTGGGTGGTGGTTGGCAGCCAGAAGTGTTGCGGGTGGCATTGGCTTTGCTGCACCCTAATCTCTGCCTGCTATTCCTGAATGACATGTATTGGAGTTCACTGGAAGTCATTGAGTCAGACAACTAGATAACTAAATGTCAGCTGAATGAGTAAATAGTAGTAGATTATTGAATATGCATTTTTGCCTCTGTAAAATGGGTCAAAAATGTATTTCACTCAATTTGATGCAAATACAATTGGTCACCAATCAAATGTTAAATTGCCATTCCCAAATTCCTGCAATAAGTGAGGTGAATGTTTTAAGTTTAAAGGCACAGTATCCCGCTGGCGTCTACTTGCTCTCTCTACAGTGTTCACTGGAAGAGAACTGAGGACTTGTGAGGGAAGGAATGTGGCTTAGACTGCGTTTCATGCCATCAAAAACTCTGGAAACTGGAAAATCCTTTCTTGTTAAAAAAAAATGTTTTGGGAGTAAAAACGCAGGAATTTCAAACACTACTCTGATCCTTACCAGCTAGGGATTCTTGAGGCATACGTGTGCGTGTATGTTTGTGTGTGTTTATGGGGACACTGTGTCCTCAGAAGGGTGCCTGCCATGGGGAGAATATGGAGCCAAAGAGCTGCAGAACAAATCAAATCTGTTCTTTATCTGGAGACACACAGACCGCACCTAATGCTGTCACAAACACAGAAGGCATTGTGCGCGTGTGTGTGCACGTGTGTGCACGTGTGTGCACGTGTGTGTGTGTGTGTGTGTGTGTGTGTGTGTGTGGTGTGTGTGTGTGTGTGTGTGTGTGTGTGTGTGTGTTGTGTGTGTGCGTGCGTGTGTGTCATCTGTGGCGTGTCTGTATTGTTGGAGGCATTGTATGGATGAACTGCTGTTGATGACACCCAGGCAGACAGACATAAAAGAAGAGAGTGAGACACAAAGGTGGACGAGAGTGCAGTTTTTCTTGCTTTCACACGTCCACAGTCTGAGCTTCTCTGGCTCAGGCAGGCGTATGGACGCCTATGGACGTGGGACCCGTGCACCAGAGGCAGATGACATGGCAGAGGACGCCTTTAACAAGAGAGGTCTGAGCAACAAATGCATCTGAAGGCCGATGAGAAGGCATTGCCAAGGACACCCTTTAGGAGGAGAGGGAGGCCTTCAAGCATCAGCTATGCTGAGGAAGAACTACCTGAAGGAGAAGAGAGCGCTAGAGCTGAAGAAAGAGGCTTTTCTCGTGGAGGAGGAGCACTTCAGGCTAGAGATGGAAACATTCAAGAAAGAGAGGACTTAGCACCGAATGCAAAGGAAAGCATTCATCTTGTACAATGACATGATTTAAAGGGAACCGTAGAAAACTACAAGCTTACTTAAAGCTACAAACATCCCGCCATGCTGATACAGATACTATACACACACAAACACATGGGTGCAACCAATCATAACACACAGGTGAACAAATGAACCACCATGCAGATACACAGAAACACACACACACACACACACACACACACACACACACACACACACACACACACACACACACACACACACACACACACACACACACACACACAGTAAACATGTGAAATCTAATTTGAAGCAGCCAACAGAGCCAGTATGAGAGCCTGTAACAAGCTCACAGCCCCCTCTGACATCTCTGTTAAATGCACTCAGCAGGAGCTGTCCTGCTATGACAGCTGGACGGAGCTAACCCACTAGCTCACACAGCTAACCTGCTAGCTCATAGAGCCAACCCACAAGCCTGCACAGCTAGCTTGTTAGCCCATAGAGAGGACCCGCTGGCCCATGGTGACAGTGGGGTAGCCTTCCTTTGTTGTAACCCTGTAGTATCACCATGGCGACCTAAAGGCAGGGCCACAGAGATATATCTTAAGCCACGCCCCTCAACCCCACACACACACACACACACACACACACACACACACACACACACACACACACACACACACACACACACACAAACACCCATGCGTGAATGCCCACACCCACACACACACACGCACACACACACAGATGGATAAATGCACACAAACACACACACAGACACACACACACACTACTCAGACCACATGTCACACCAAATGGTCATGCGACTGGTGGTGCTGTGGCAAATGGGGGATGGGAGAGAGAGAGGAAGAGAAAGCCTGTAAACCCAACATGAATGAGGAAGAGAAAGAAAACCTGCACAGGGAGGCAAGTTCACCACAGAATAACAGGTGGAATATTCAGGAAGAACGTCACGCTCTCACACACACACACACGCACGCATCCCCAGGGTGCGCTAATGGAATACTGGAGGTCCCTTGAGGCTGCATTTACATCAGGGCCTCCACAGACACAGACACAGACACACACACACACACACACACACACACACACACACACACACACACACACACACACACACACACACACACACACACAGATTGGTAAATGATATGCAGCAAAACCTCTTATCAAGCTACCAGCTGAACCACACAGGGTTTTGTGTGTGTTTGTGTGCGTCTGTGTGTTTGCGTGCACGCGTGCGTGTGTGGTCCTTTGAGACGCTTCACCCTGACAGCTGTAAATGAGGAGCATCAGATGAGCTGGAATGGCATGATTTCTCCTCTTCACTCTGTTGCATGCATGAATCCCTCTCTCACACACAGACACAGACACACACGTACACGCTCACGCGTCCTCACCCCCCTATCCCAGCCACCCTGGTAATCCAGTTAGCTTGGCAGCTCTTCAACATGCGGGCCAGTGAATAATACTGCGTTGCCCCCCGCCACCGCCTCCATCACGCTGATCTGCAGCCTCATATGATGGATGAAGGGCATTTACCTTCACACCCACAGCCACAGGCTTGTGTAGGGGCTCAACGGTGTGTGTGTGTGTGTGTGTGTGTGTGTGTGTGTGTGTGTGTGTGTGTGTGTGTTGTGTGTGTGTGTGTGTGTGTGTGTGTGTGTGTGTGTGTGTGTGTGTGTGTGTGTGTGTGTGTGTGTGTGTGTGTGTGTGTGTGTGTGTGTGTGTGTGTGTGTGTGTGTGTGGGTGTGTGTTTGAAGGTCTGCCTTTCAAGTTTGCTGTGTTTGCTGATGTGTAGAAGGCGCAACCAAACTAACATATGGACGCACGCACTCAAGCACACACAGATGCACACTGCACACACTACACACATACAGACCCACACCAACACACACATTGAGACAAGCTTTGAGGCCAGCACACAGACAACAACAAAGAAAAGAGAACAATAGAGAGAAAGAAAGCCGGGTCATCTTACCAGGACCCACAACACCGTCATGTACATGCATCAAATGAATGCCTTTTTTTCCCCCCCAAATCTGTCTTTTAGCCAAAAGCTTTGCTTACAGTACGAGTGACACTTCCTGGAATCAGGACAATAATCTGCCAGTGGCCTTATTTACATGGATGATCACAGAAAGCTTCTCGGCGACAGGCTGTCCTGGGGAATGTGCACGACGCTAGGAATTCATGTCGCTGAGCTAATCTAGCCGCGGGTCCAGTGAGATGAGAGGGCTGGCCAGCGTGTGTTATCAGCACGCGTTTTCCCCACAGAGTTTAGCAGAAGTGAGGGTTTGGCTTTGGAGGACCAAGGCCTCCATTTTGGGCGACGCCTCGAGCCAACCTGAGGCAGAACTGGACAACCTCCGGGAGTCAGGCTCACACGGAGGACAGACATCATAGGACGGGCGGGGTGATGGACCATTCGCAATAATCAAACTACCAGAAATACATGACATGGGGAAAAAACTGCAGCTTTGCCCTTTGTATGCAACAGCCGTTTAGCAGGAAGTGCTGCTGTACATTTTCTCTTCTGGTACTAGGGCGTGGATTGACTAACTAATTACTAATTACATGCTATTCACAGTAACAAGGAACTTCCCACAAAGGATGTACAGCAACTCTGGGAATTTCCCGATCATCAAATGTCTTGCTCATCTTTAAGGTATCCCACTCTCCCGATCACTTCTACCTCTCATCTCATCAATGCATCAGGCCGTTAAGGTTCTAGCTCCATGTGAGCTGTTGCTAAGCAGCGAGTTACTGCACTTCTATCAAGCTGTTAGCAACTGTTGAAGGAGAGCGCCCCAATCTGTGGAGGTTTTGGATTTCATGGTTGTTGCTTTTCTACTTAAACATCCTGTTATGCATTTTTGTGTGTGTGTGTGTGTGCATATGTGTGTGTGTGCGTGTGCGTGTGCGTGTGCGTGTGTGTGTGTGTGTGTGTGTGTGTGTGCGCATTTGTGATGGGTTGTTTATCGAGTGTGAGAAACATCTGCATGTTTCTAAAAAAGCAGTGTCCCTTATAACCTCTGGCACAGCAGTAGACAAGAAAGTTATTATGTTCCCACGATGCCTTTGTGACATGAACCAGATGCGGACCTTGTAAACACACACACACACCCACACACACACACAAAAACACACACACGCACACACACACACACCAAACACACACACACACCCACACCCACACCCACACCGACACCCACACCCACACACACACACTGCATAGACAACATCCTCTTTAATGGACATGGGGTCACAGCTGTCAGCAACACTACAGGGTAGACAAGCCTCTGTCAGCATGATACGGTTAAGGGACTTACGAAACATGGGGCTCTTTCTTTTCTCTTTCTCTCTCCCTTCTCTGCTTCTCTACATTGCAGTCCGATGTGTGAGTTTAGTCAAGCTTCAACACATGGCTGCCCAGTTTCATCTGGAGGACAACGTTCATCCTCTGAGGTCACTTCCCCTTTACTCAAATTACCCTCTTTACTGTGTCTCTCAAGCCCACATACGACGCCCCACATACGCCACCACCGCCCTCCTCGCCGCACGCCCCCAACACACACACACACACACACGCACGCACGCACGCACGCACGCACGCACGCACGCACGCACGCACGCACGCACGCACGCACGCACGCACGCACGCACGCACGCACGCACGCACGCACGCACGCACGCACAGCACACACACACGCGCGCGCGTTCAAACCGACACATACCATCACTCACCTACGCACGCCTAGCAACAAACACACACACCATTTACGCACTAAACTTGACCTGCAAAAAACAATTGTGGGGAAGGTGCACTACATATGATTGAACATTAATTGAGGATTCTGTCAGTAATATAGATTGTAGGAGCAGTATATGGTGCTGGACAGCAGCAGACATAAGGGAGAGATGCTCGCTTTGCTTTGAGTTATAGTGTAAGAATCAAAAGGTCAATATTGGCAATCAACACTAATATTTTTGTGTGGTTTGGGGGAACAAATGTTCATACTAATTATGTAAATATTCATATTTACATGTAAGTATACATACAGTACATACGTGCATACATGATATATGTACCGTGTATACATGAGATGTCAACGCAGAAGATAACCGTTTTCAGTCCCCATTTCTGCATTCTAACGTGCAAGTAAGGAAGAAGTTCAATATTTGCTTTGGGGGAAAGTGTCTCATCTCTATTCCGTAGCATACTCCCTGTTCTAACGCCCCTGATGGCGCTGATGGAAAGACATGGTTCATAATGGGGAGACGAGTATTAATGGGGAGTGCTGTCACATACCACACTTCTTTTTGACTCAGGGGGGTTGGGGGGGGATCCGATCAATCTCTCATGTTAAAACCATTAGACCCCAGGATGGGTGAACAGCATTGCCATGGCAACGCAGATTATGTCCCCTTGATTGGAGGCCACTGACTAAATTAGACCCTCTGTGTGTGTGTGTGTGTTTGTGCCTCATGGCCATGCAGATACGTACGGGGCGCGGTAATACGCACATATAGCCGTGGAAAAGTAAATACTTGAGTGAATTACGGCACTCTGTAGGGTTTGAGGAGATGTTTACACCGTCGCTAAGCTAAGGTACTTCATAAATTATTCAAATCGCCCAGCAATAAATTTCAGCAAATTGTATCTGCTGAGATCTTAACCCCCTTTGGATCCTCCTCAACGAAACAGACCCACACGCGCACACACACGCACACACTCACACCAATCAGAATCTCAATTTTCTGCTTGACCTAAGTAGAAGCCTATTTGAAAGTGTGTGTAATAATTGTGTGTGCATATGTGTGTGTGTTTGTGTGTGCATATGTGTGTGTGTTTGTGTGTGCATATGTGTGTGTGTGTGTGTGTGTGTGTGTGTGTGTGTGTGTGTGTGTGTGTGTGTGTGTGTGTGTGTGTGTGTGTGTGTGTGTGTGTGTGTGTGTGTGTGTGTGTGTGTGTGTGTGTGTGTGTGCGCGCGCGCTGGGATTAAAGACACAGCGGGGACGGGGAAGGAACACGCGGCATGTGCTCCTGTGTCCGGTGGGATTATGATTTGGAGACGGCGTCCCGTCACTCAGACGGCGACGAGGAGGCTTGTGATTCATGTCATGGTACCATACAGGACCCCTCGCATGACACCTCGCCCTATAGAACACACTCCGTCCTTCACCTCCCCCTGTAACGACTCCCTGCGCCCCACACACGGCCCAGGAAATAGCCTGTTGGAGGAGTGGAGGGAGGGAGGGAGGTACAGCATTTCTATAAGAGAACAAGAGAGGAAGAACGTTGGATGGGAGGGAGGGAATTTGAGGATATTTCGTGGAGGAAGATTGGGGCGAACGCGAGAGAGAGAGAGAGAGAGAGAGAGAGAGAGAGAGAGAGAGAGAGAGAGAGAGAGAGAGAGAGAGAGAGAGAGAGAGAGAGAGAGAGAGAGAGAGAGAGAGAGAGAGAGAGAGAGAGAGAGAGAGAGAGAGAGAGAGAGAGAGAGAGAGGTAAGGATAGAGGTAAAGAGAGCTGTGTTGTGATTCTGCTTCTGACCTTTTAGCACACTCCTCATTCATCAGAACGAGTACAATACGCTTGGGGTGAAGAGACACCCACACCCACACACACACACACAAGCCGGGCGCTTTAATGTTCGTCCTCTTCAGCATTCTCTTCCTCCCCTCTCTCTTCTCGAAACCCACCTCCATGTCTTGGTCTTTCCACCATCGTTATTCCCTCTCATTTACCCACACGCTTCCTACCTCAGCATGCAGGGTGACCTAGCACGCCAGGCCCCGTACCATGAGGAGTATATCCCACAAGATAAGGACCATCAATAACCAGGCTGCCAAACGCCCCGCGGAAACACCCCAACCACAGAGGCCTCCTGCATGCATATCTTTGGCTTTCATTCGTTGGGTTTCCCCTTTCCAGTCCTGAATAGACCACCACCACCCCCCAAACACCCCTCCACGTGGTGACCTCTCTCTACCCCTCTCTCTCCCTCTCGTTCGCCCACCCATCCCCCGCCCTCCATCCGCTCACTCTTCCTTCCCCGCGACCTTGCTCCCCCGCGACCGGTAGTGGATTCAACATGTCCGCCCACCGCGCATATGGTACAATATGGAGCCTGCAGTGACACACACACACACACACACACACACACACACACACACACACACACACACACACACACACACACACACACACACACACACACACACACACACACACAGTGAGAAGCAGGGACCAAAGGGGTGTGTGTGTTATGTATTCACAGTGGATATGTGGATACCCATTGTTATTCTATTTTTGGACAATGTGCGTGAGTCTTTGTCCGTGCGTGCGTGTCTTTACGTGCTTGCATGTGTTTTTCTAATGTGTGTGTGTGTGTGTGTGTGTGTGTGTGTGTGTGTGTGTGTGTGTGTGTGTGTGTGTGTGTGTGTGTGTGTGTGTGTTTGCGTGTGTGTGTTTGTGTCTGAGGTGTGTAGTACGTGCGTTGTGTAGGGGTGTGTGTGTGTGTGTGTGTGTGGCTATGTGTATGCTTAGGTGTGTGTGTGTGTGGGTCTAGTGTGTAGGTCTGTGTGTGTGTGTGTCTGTTTGTGTGATTACGCTTGCAGGGGGATAGATTTAGGGGCTGTTGTTTCCTAGAGACCCGGTGGTAACCCAGACAACCGTGGTGAGACGTGTGGAGAACCGTCTCCAGCGCACGTCTCACCTCCTTTACAGCACCGCGGGACCAGACCATCACTCACCCTGCCTCCCCCCTGCCTCCCCCTCTCCCCCTCTCCCCACATGAGGTCTAGTTTTACCTCGAAGCTGGCGCGTGTGTGCATACGTGTGTGCGTGTGTGTGTGTGTGTGTGTGTGTGTGTGTGTGGGGGGGGGGGGGAGTCTGTGGGGACAGGAAACGACCCGATCAGACCAAACCATCAGATTACAGAGAATTTAGACTGGACTTCCAGGTACAGGAAGGATATTCCTTCATTTTTTTCGGGAGTGATTGTATTTGATGCTAGGATCCTGGTGGTTGTAGGTGCTGAGTGGGAGCAGTAAAAAGCTGAAACCACTGCTCCAGTACTGAGGGCAGCAGGGAGGCAGGGGCCTCACCTTCCATGTCTTGGCTCGACGTCGGTTTAATAAACAAGAGTTTGATCAACCGCGTTAAAAAGAGAAGTCGTCTTTAACGTCTGATCCCCCCCCCTACAGGCGGGCGGGACCCCGGCCTCTCTGCAGTGAGGGGTCCTGTGTGTGAGGAAACCTGAGTGCTAGCGGCCCCGGAGACATCCGGCCCTGCATGAGGGGGCCGCCAGAGCCCCCCAGAGGGGGCTGGGAAATAAACAAGCAGCTCAACGCCCATCGAGGAGACGGAACCGCCAGCCTGGAGCTGATGCAAGGCTGCTGTCTGCCCCAGAGGCACACTCTCAGAGCACATGCACACTCTCAGACACATGCACACTCACAGACACATGCACACTCAGAGACACATGCACACTCAAAGACACATGCACACTCAGAGACACATGCACACTCTCAGACACATGCACACTCAGAGACACATGCACACTCACAGACACATGCACACTCAGAGACACATGCACACTCAGAGACACATGCACACTCACAGACACATGCACACTCACAGACCCATGCACACTCTCAAGACACATGCACACTCTCAGACACATGCACACTCTCAGACACATGCACACTCAGAGACACATGCACACTCTCAGACACATGCACACTCACAGACACATGCACACTCTCAGAGCACATGCACACTCACCGACGGATACACACTCACACACACGCAGACTCAAATATATGCACACTCACGGACAGGTGCACACTCACACATAAATGCACACTTATATTCACATGCATAACAATTGTAAGGGCATGAACACGCACAGACATTCACAAACACTTGCACACCAGAAGGCGGGAAACACAGGCTGAAACATACACACACACACACACACACACACACACACACACACACACAACACACCACACACACCACACACACACACACACACACACACACACACACACACACACACACACGGGGGGGGGGGGGCAGTCACAGTCATCAGAATAGAAAATGAACCAATTAGGAAGCCACCGGCATCAGTCAGAGTGAGAGAGATGGACGGAGGGTTGGAGAGAACGAGAGCAGGGAGAGCAGAGGACGCATACATTAAAGTCATCGCTATGCAGGCACCATGGGGGGTGCGTTCCCCCCCTAGACCCCCAGACACCCACTAAGGTGTGGAGGAGAGGCACGGCGAATGAAACTGCTGCTACAGCGGTTCCCTGTTCCCTCCAGCCCGGAAGAGACAAGTTTAGGGAGAACATTGGGGTTAAAAATAGAAGCAGTGTTACCCAATGAATCTCCCGGCTCAGACTTCACACTTCAGAATGCAGATGTCTTCCAATCTCCAAGAAGAAAACCCCTCCTGCACAAACACACGCAGAGACACACACAGATACACATCACGAGTTGATAAGCACATGTGTTGATTAAACTATTTTGTTTGGCAACTCGTCTGACTAAATAAAACCCAATTAACATTACAGATACTGAGCACGAAAAAGGGAAGCTAGAGACGACACAAATATAGAAACAACAAGCATGACAGTCGGGAAGACACAGGAGTTCAGAGGATATAATAAAAGAATGAATCCACAGCCCTATGTCGTTTTAGTCAATGAAAAAACCTGCAAGCATTTGCTGGCTTAAAATACTAAGAAATGCGATTTGTCTCAGAAAACACAAACATGCTCTAGTTTAGAGCAACCGACATCTGACCAGAAACCACTGTTATCGGTCTACTGGTGGTGGCCGCTGGAACCCTCAGACCTAAATAGTTCCGATAACCTAGTAATCGGTCAGTTTTCTATTCTAGGTACATGATTGAAAGAGAGGAAGTGGTGGAGGTGATAAGGAGAGAAGGAGGGACTCTGTGTGATATGCAAGTGGTTCAATGTGAGATGTATGCGTCAACTTATATACTCTAAACGTATGCAGCATTTTAGTGTAGTTTATGCATTTATAGTGGGAACTTCAAGGGTATTTTTCTAGATCATCTGGAGATTGGCCTCCACTAAACGTCCTCCGCTGCTCTTCACTAAATCCTTTATGGTCTGTAACAAAACTGAAACGGGGACAAGTTAAGCGCGTCCAACAGCAGGAAAGTCGTGTGTTCATACATCAGATGACAGCGAGTGCAGATTTTTTTTTAAGCCGTTTGGGAATAAAGATGAGATCCGCAATCTTTTCGACAGCACTTATAAATCTCCATCGCATCCCAGGGAATTAAGTCTGTTGAAAAGCGTCAAAAGAGTGCACTGTCTCTCATCATGTGGCACCGAACACATACATACACACACACACACACACACACACACACACACACACACACACACACACACACACACACACAAACACACACAAACACGAAACACATGGACACGCATGCACACACACCGTTACAATATTATTCATTTGATCAAGGGCTGTTGTGGTGGTGCTCATTCATAACCCTTCTAGCATACAGCCATGGCTCGTCTCAGGGGAACAGCTCACAATCACAATCACAGCCACGCAATGATAGATGGAGCAGTCCTAGTCCCTATGCTGCTCCAGCTTTCCTGGGAGCGTCTCAGGGGACACACACATCACAATCACAGCCCACGCACACGACACACACAGCGCCAGTCACTACTACACACACACTGACTACCTTTCCTCGGCAGCACACACACACAACACCACACCACCGATACCACACGCACACACACACACACACACACACACACACACACACACACACACACACACACACACACACACACACACACACACACACACACACACACACACACACACACACACACACACACACACACACACCGGATACACACATACACGCACTGAACCAAACAACTCTCCCACAATTATTTGACCATCTAGTGAGGAAGTTGTTCCAAGGTTATAACGCTCATCCGGGTACAACTCAGACGCTTCGTGTGCGCACACTCTCTCTCTCAGCTCCCTCGGACGACCATGAGCCTCGGAGGAAACGACCATGACACGATGCCCCAGAGAGGAGCGCGTCTTGCGGGGACCTCGTCCCTTAATCCAGCCAGCCCCTTAATCCCCAGCAGGGTCCCGGGGGCCGGGCGGCTGGGGAGGGGACGCTGGGAAAAGCGGCTCTAACCTCCAGCCCCTCCTCCCTCCCAGGCCCCGCCGACGGGGCCCAAGAGTCCCCAAACCAACCCCCTCAGACTCTCTCTCTGCACACCGCTTGGTCAAGAGGGGGGGGGGTTACATTATAACACTCTGGTGTTTTTTTTACTTTTATCTACCCTGATATTATTCAGGATAAAATGTAACTTTGTGCCATTGTCTATTGGATCATGAAGGACTTAAAAACCTATCTTTTCAGTTTCTTTCCATTGAAAAACAATAATCAACAAACAACAATAAATAATAATAATTATAATAATAAAAGGTTGATGCTCCTCGTTTTGGCCCTTCTCGCTCAGCCTAGCAAGCTTTAACTTTATTTATTGTTCAACATTCAGAATAAGTCATTCTCAAGCTATTTACCAAATTCATCAGCCATATACCACGTTCATCCACTGAAACACAAAGTGGTCAAACGCACCGCAAACGCTCCATCTATCTCAGGAACGATCTCTAACAGCTTCCACGGTTAAACAAGCGCTCAGCAAATCCACGTCTTTTGTTGGACTTCACTCCACGGCCTAGCATGCTAATGAGAAGACAGACGCTGCCTTTTCTCTCCCCTCTCCCGCTCGGCAACACAACCCAACTAAAGTCTGTGTGCTCTCTATTCAGACCGCCTAAGACCTGATTCTTAATCACATGCACGGACGACAGACGTCTCCTCCGCTGTTTTTTGTCTCTTTCTCCGCGTTGCCCTGTGGGGGTCTTATTAATGTGCGTATGAACGTGCAAATTCTCATAGTAGCATTCTGTATTCATCAACCTCCTTGCGTCCTTTGTGTCCGATGTCACGGCGATAACCCCCAGCCTTGCCTCGGTGAAGCCATAGGTCTCCAGTCTACGTCTATAGTAATACAAACTGTTACCCCCGTCCCCCCCCTGTCCCCCGTCCGTCCCCCCTACTGGTTCTTCAACACGTCCTCCAACCATATGACACCATTGTTGTGTTGTTAGGCTGACGGCCCATGTAACCACCTGCTCTCATGGAGGCCTTTATAGGTCGCTGGTAGATTAGGCACACAGAAGGCCAGCACAAGGCACACGCGCCTGCCGGATACAAGTGGGTCAAACTTGGCCCCTTCCACCAGCAACTGACACAATCATGGCCTAAAAGTCTGAAAACATAACCTTTAGAAAGCTCCCACTTGGTGCATTTCCCTGATTCCTTTGGGATTCCCTTCCAGGCTTAATTAGTATGGAACGAGTCTAGACGGGAGAAAGTAAACAGCGGCCAATTTCCTCTGCTTTGTCTCGCCCTGGCCCTGGTTCCTGTGGTTAGCAGTGTGCGGTGTGTGGCTTACCCATTTTCAGCGTGGTCGGCGTCAGTGGGAAACCGCTTCCAAAGGGCAAGCTTTGGTCGTAAGCTTCTGACAAGGTGGCGTGTCAGAAGGGTTTATTTCATTGGTTCGACCCCATTGTTTAAAATGGGATAATATGGATGCCAACCAAACCCAGCTGCTTTGAACCAATAATGGCTTCCTATTGTCGTAAACCGACAAGACCACATTCCTTAATTGATAACTGATCCTAGGTTCTTACACCTGTGCTGTCAGTCAAACAGTCACACAACATTCCACGAAGGAACTCATAATGCAGTAAGTATTTATGAATCACATTACATAATCCAGTGGAAACACTTTTTTGTTTTTAAATCCTGCACGGTAAGACCTTCACAGTCCACGCACACCACACCACTTTGCCACTGCCTGGTGTCCTGGATTAGATGTTAAGGTGTCCTTTATAACCATGAGGGGGATTTAGCGTCTTGTGTTCTGAGGAACAGGCCCCAGCACGCGATGGGAGTCACCATGCGTATCGTACAGCACAACAAATTCTCAGCATTTCTCTTGTGTTTAGTTGTTCCTTTCGGGCCGCATTCCAGAACCCCTTTTTATGTCCTCATTCATTTCTGACCCTTCACCTTGACTAATAAACTCGCTCTTCCCAGCAGGACACGCGTACGCTGGGGAGGGTCAGCCCAAGCACAACCCCAATAAAAGGGGGAGAAGGGGACCAGTAAGGTTTGTGCAGACCAATCAAAAGAGGCAGACTAACGAGGAGGAACGACGTCGATTAAGCGGAGAGGAAGTTGACACAGATGTGTTCTGCTTAGAGAGAGCCCCTTCTTCACTCGATGAGTTCAACATGAACTCAATTCGAAGAATTGAGCGGAGTGAGAAGCGAAAAAAGCAGAAGAAGACGAGCGTGCGGCTGATTTTGAATCTTTCAACTCACCTTCCTCCCTCCCTGGATATGCTGTGCCTCTGCTCTGATGCTCCCAAGGCCTGCGCTGGTTTATACAGTTGCTATAAAAGAAGTCCTTATGGGGGGGGGGGGGTACTGGGTAATCTAAGCCATTAGCTGACCTGGGCCTTGCAATTACAGCCATCGAGACATAACACAGCACTGTTAGGGGGAGGAGGGGGGTGGGGGCTGGCATCAATCCGCCAAACTGCACACAGCTGGGCTTGTTATTCCACCGACGATTGGGCGTACGAGTATCAATAATTCATCCACCTGTTCACCAATTAGTTGGTCCGATGGCTGGGCGATGAGTGGCCGAGGTGTTGTTCCACACAGAAAGAGGGGAACAGCGTAGAGACAGCAGGAGGGGGAGGCTGGCTCGTGGTGCGCTGGACTGCTCTGAATCGTGAGGAAATGAGAGGCGAAGTCACATGGGGGGGGGGGGGGGGGGGCGGGGTGGGTTTGGATTTTTGCGGTGAAAAGATAATTGAGCCGTCTTTCTTGGCGGGCGCCAGGCAAATGGCCGCCATTTGACAGAGGGAAGAAGTTATCATGAACAGCATGGCGTGTATTTTTATATTTTTGAAAGAACACATTTAGTTTCACAATTGATAATCGCACAATAGCAGAAGCGAGTGTTTTCCAGTTCATTTAGGGAACAAGTGGAGGCTGTGTGGAACAATGCAGCTGAAGGTAATTCCACAACAGCGCTCGGCTCATTTGTAACTGCATTACGCGTCTCAGCACATCTTTTGTTTCCCACAATAGTAAATGCGGAAAGACGAATACATAAAATCACAATGCAAGCGTTTTATAAGAGAGACAATGAGGAAGAGCCAATGTGCAGGACAAGGTCCCTGGGCGGAGCATGACAAGAACACAAACGACAAACGTGCCACTGCCCACGCACAACAGCAGGGGTGTAATGTGAGTTACTGAGGACTAAACACTAACGTGTTGATATCCGTGATGCTACAGAGTCCTTCTCCCTGCTGTTGGCAGCTAGTGCCGGGCTTCTCACGGATCAGCATCATACACACCAGGGGGGGGGGGGGGGGTGGGTTAGGAGAGCCAGAGACCCTCGGACAGACCCCGGGGCCAGCCTCGGCGGAGGTACAGTGAGCATATAGGCCTGGAGCGCCTCAAGAGTGGATGAGAGCTGACACTAATATACACACAAGAGAACCATGCAGGCGCACTACCCACACACCCAAAACAAACATGACAAAAATGTGATTGTTTGTGTGTGCATGTGTGTGCTGGTGTTGTGTATGTGTGCGTATATGAACATGTATATTTATGTGAATGTGTATGTCTCTATTTATGTGAATGTGAATGTGTATGTGCGTTTGTGTGTGCGTGCGTTTGCGCTTGTGTGTGTGTGTGTGTGTGTGTGTGTATGTGTGTGTGTGTGTGCGGCCTCGATGAGTGCGAACCCTCTGCCAGTGGTGATGAAGTGTTGGGACAGTAAGCATCTTTGTGGAGGGGTGACTAACGTCAAGCTAACAATCAGTCGGTATTTTCACTGTAGGGTAGTGAGAACAGGGACAGTCTGTCTGGGACTATGTCCTGCAGTAGACTCCAAGACAAACACACACACATATATATTGACTCACTCATGTGCGTGCAAACACACACACACACACACAAGTATTGAGGATGCAGACAAAGAACTGAGACTTACTATCAGCTTAATGAAAAAAAAAGCTTATGTCCATGTTTTCTTTTAGTTGTCATTTGTTCTAGGGCTTGTGTTGTTTTTGTGTGTATTTGTGTATGCGTGTGGAATCCCAGGTAGACTAAAAGATTGACAGCCACTTTGAATTCCAGCTCACAGCTCACATGCAACAGTCGAGAGCTGAAGACACACACACACACACACACAAACATACACCTGTGTTGTTCTGACGTCACTCTGTCTGTCACACTTGTATGCACCTGTCTTGCAGACACATATTCAAGCACCCATGACACATCTAACTACAAGCATAATTGCGCACACACACACACACACACACACACACACACACACACACACACACACACACACACACACACACACACACACACACACACACACACACACACACACACACACACACACACACACAACTGAATCTATTGGGAGGGTTTGGGCCTGCTGATTCACTGTAACACTACAGTAATCCTTTACTCTGGGAAACAGCACAGCTGCCCGACATTCACCACATAAAGCTCTCTGTCTATGTCTCTGTCTGTCTCTCTCTCTCAAACAAACACAACAAGTCCCCCTCTGTGGGTCACCCCCTCCTTCCCCCCCCCCCCCGATAAAGACAGAACAACCCGATAAAAGCTCCCCCCATGCTCAATATTGATCCTCCTCGTCGGCATGACAACGGTTAAACGCTAACAATCTATAAGAGAAAAAGAACAGGAAGTGCACTAATAATGTGTTCTATCATTCTGTGGCTGTGTGTCGCACTATAAATAATTCGGGCCGAGGCAGCACAGACAAAACAGCGGGTGACTTCCTGTTAGGGGAGCACACGCCCTGTTTACATAACAGCTCCTTGCCTTTCCCTTTTTTCTACAGAACCTACAGATTTATTTCTGACCAGCCCAGAGATTACAGCCTCCTGTTTACGAGTGTTTTTTTCCCGTAATTATTTCGGGACCCCCTAAGCGAAAAACGTCCCTGTAAGATAAACTCCAAGATAGGATCCATTCATGAATCAACACAGGTTTTACTGAATCAGTTGCACTCTCTTAAATGCTTTATAATATAGTCGTATATAGTTTTTGTTACAATCATGTTACAAACGTTTAAAAAAAGCAAAGGCTTTCTTTTGCAACACCACTCAATGCACATCGTAGTAGAGTCAATCGTTAGCGTCCATAAGAGCCCATTCTCTGCTAGTGTGTGTGTGTGCCTTATAGTACGACACAATATTTGATACGCACACTAACACACATGAAGGCGCAAAGAACATAGAGCGGGCCGCGCCGTTACCTGAGTGATTGAGTTGCCGAGAGTCAAGGGGCTCGCTCACATCCAGCGGAGGGGAATCGATGCGGTTCACTGTGCAAGTAATTCATCAGCCACTTACAGGAGACAATTGAAAATGACCCTCTGTGGAGCGTACAGGACTCCCGTAGAGAAAACCCACGTAACGCATGAAACACACAACGAAACCAAAGCTTTGGTCAAGAGCCCCCCAGCAATCATGCTTTTTTTTTTTATCTGGTACAGTGAATGCTAGCAGGATAGTACAGAGGTCAGTAAGGAGGCGGTTTGACTCTCAGCCAACTAGTCTCATGACTCTTCTGCTGTCTGACTGGAGGCTTCTGGAGGCTTCTATCTGCAAGATGCCTGGGTCTTTCCCTGCTCCATTAAGACTGTGCACTGGGCATTTTGGATATGAGTCTTATCATTGGATTTTTATAAAATAAACCTGCAGAATGTGCCTGTGTATATTGATTGATTTTCTGAGGTGAAAATTAGATCATGTCTTTGTCTCATGGAATGGTTTTAAATAAAGCACCCTCGAGGTACAGAAGACTTGTAAACTGTAAACACACATTCGGTGGCAAAGCATGAATAGTCAGGTTTTACTGCAGGAGAGAGAGAGAGAGAGAGAGAGAGAGAGAGAGAGAGAGAGAGAGAGAGAGAGAGAGAGAGAGAGAGAGAGAGAGAGAGAGAGAGACAGAGAGAGAGAGAGAGAGAGCATCACAGCAGGGTGTCTGAGGAGTTGCTGCAGAGAAAACAATGACTTGAAAAGAGTTGAACCGCTGCCAGGCCCAAGAGCACTTTAGAAAGGCCGCAGGAGGGGGTTAGCAGAAAAGGAGACACAGGAGGGAGTAAGGATGAAAAAAAAGATGAGGGGAACAGAGGAAATGGGTAGGGATGAAATGGATGCAGGGGGATAAAAACGAGGGGAACTGCACACCGCAGAGAGAGAGGAGGGAAAGAAGCAGGACTTTGTAGTATTTTTCTTTCAACATATTTTAGGCATGGACCGAGCCCAGGCTGTGTCCCCTACTGGCTGTAACTCTGGGAGGGAGGGAGGGAGGGGGGGAGGGACACGGGGAGTGGAGGGAGAGGAGAGAGAGGAGGAAGAGGAGGGAGCTAGGGAGGGAGAGACATCGGGGGAGAGGAGGGAGAGGAGGAAGAGGAGGAAGAGGATGGAGGGATGGCGGGAGGGAGGGAGAGAAGGGAGGAGACAGGGGGGAGTGAGTGGGAGTAGGATAGAGGGAGGGGGAGGAGGAAGGTGGGAGGGAGGGAAAGAGGGGATGAGACAAGGATGGAGGGAGGAGGGAGAGAAGGAATGAGGGAGGGAGGGAGGAGGAAGGAAGAGAAGGAAAGAGGGAGGGAGGGAGGGAGGAGGGAGGGAGGAGGAGGGAGGGAGGGAGGAGGAGGGAGGGGAGGAGGGAGGGAGGGAGGGAGGGAATGGGGGAGAGAAGAGGATGCCTTAATTTCTTATCCTCCTCATTCAATCTGGAATGTTCCTCTTCTGGCCGGAGGGTTAATATAAGACAAACAAAAGCCTTTTCCTGTACGAGTTGGGCTGCGGTGGAGAGGACTTCAGGAATACACTGCACCCCAGACTTGGAAAATGTTCCAAGATTCTACTGAGCCGTAATAATTCCAGGAATGTCCCTGGATCGTGTTGGGAGTGTGTTAGGATTGGTCAGTGGAACCAGTGGGAACGGTTGGGATACAGACAGAGAGGAAAAGGGAGCATGGGGATGTCGGGAATCCGGCCAATAAGAAGCCGCGCAGAAGGAGCGGGAAGTGACAGCAGGAACTCTGTTGTAATCAAAGCTACTGGATCCTGACCAGAGAGTCCTAGCAGTCTCTCTCTCTCAGTCAGTCAGTCTCTCTCTCAGTCAGTCAGTCTCTCTCTCAGTCAGTCAGTCAGTCAGTCAGTCTCTCTCTCAGTCAGTCAGTCAGTCTCTCTCTCAGTCAGTCAGTCAGTCAGTCAGTCTCTCTCTCAGTCAGTCAGTCAGTCAGTCAGTCTCTCTCTCAGTCAGTCAGTCAGTCAGTCAGTCAGTCAGTCTCTCAGTCAGTCAGTCAGTCAGTCAGTCAGTCAGTCAGTCAGTCAGTCAGTCAGTCAGTCAGTCAGTCAGTCAGTCAGTCAGTCAGTCAGTCAGTCAGTCAGTCTGTCTCTCTCTCTCAGTCAGTCAGTCTCTCTCTCTCAGTCAGTCAGTCTCTCTCCCCCTCTCTCTCCCCCCCTCCCTCCCTCCCTCACTCTCTCTCTCAAATGTAGTTCATTTCTTACGAGATTGTTGTCTTGTTTGTTGTTTGTTGTCATGACATTTCAGGCGAGGCCTTCATGGGTGTTGAGTCAGCCATCACGCAGTATCTATATTGTGCTCTAAAGTTTGCGTAAATGCTACAGGAGTGGGTGCTTTGTGGTTTGCACGTTAAATATTAATGTACACACACTACACACACAATACACACACACACACACACACACACACACACACACACACACACACACACACACACACACACACACACACACACACACACACACACACACACACACACACACACACACACACACACACACACACACACACAGTAAAACAAATGTCGGCTCATAAAGTGGTTCATTATGGAGCCTGAGCCACCGAGCAATAGGCCTGTGATGATCGTGGTGTGTCGCAGCCCAGGCGGGAGGTTGCGTAGAGCGGCTCTTGATTAGATTCTCAAAATATCTCGTTAAAAACACGACAACGCACCGGAGGCCCGCCGTGCGCAGCGCGCCTGGGGCCCCTCTGTGGATATTGTAGCACAGCCGTATTGCTTTCAGCCGGTTCGCGTTTCATGTGCGGCGTTTGACGAAGAGGGAGTGTCCCGTCCCCCGCCTGAGAAGGTTGAGGTACCTCCCCGTGACATGCACTGCCTGCTGCGATGATGCGCAGGACATTGAGGGTTAAGTCTGTCTCTCTGGACCCCCCCCCCACCCCCCTACCCGTAACACTCATCATTACAGTTCAAGCTTGTGATGAAGGTCTTGGGAGAGGTACAGTAATGTGTGGTCCCTGCAGTGTCATCATTACGTTACACACACCAGGGACAAGCCCAGCCCCTCGGTGTAAATAAAGCCCTACGTGTCCCCTCACCCTCCCCTGACGTCTGAGCAGGTGTGGGGGGGCTAACGACATGACACGCTTATTCAGACTGAGATCCGGAAGCTGTACCGAAGGCGTGCCTTGAGGCAGCCAACCGAAAGATACGCCTGTGTGGTCAGGTCGCTGGTGGGGGACAGCAGCGCTGCCTGTGTTGTGCATGGTGCTTCCTTCACTCCAAAATGGAGTGCTTTCATTCATATACACACATATCTATACATTCATACATACAGTATGTATAGGAATGCAACAATACCACTTTTATTCAGACCCAACACAAGTACTTACAGCGGGGCCACTACCAAGAACTGATATGATTACCTATAATGTTCTATCTCAAGCGATGTTCCCCAATTTCTGACACGTAACAAATGAAACGTATAACGTGATACCGTTGCTGACACAGGTTTGTTAGTTCCCTTTATTAAAGTGACCTTCCTTGTGATAATCATTGTGTGTCGATTATAAAACATATACCAGGAAGCATCCACTGTGGTAATCAAGCTTTGATCATGAATATCGGGCGACCGTTCCATGGTCATTACTGCACGGCGTGAATGTGCGCGTTGAATAAATGATTAAACAGATTCGACTGAGTGTGTCTGGAATGTTTCTTCAAAGGGTCCGATGTCCAATCAGCGCGTGTGCGTCCACGTGCTGGGTGCACGCCATTCCTCCGCCTATACCGACCCTGCGGAACCAGGGGGTGGGGCTTAACAAGTACATGAGCCCAGTCACGGACCCCCTCCCTAGGCACTAGAACCGACATCGGTGCCTCCCTAATAAATGATAGAATAAAATGTACAAATGGAGAGCTTCACTGGCCGTGCTGTGGAGTCATAACGACGCCACACAGCACGGCCCGTCCCCGGGGTCCCACCGGTGGTCCCTTGGCAGACGGCCCACTCAGCGCTGCCCACAGGTGCTGCTGCCCACAACCTTTTTGGGCTGAAGGGGAAACACCCCCACCCGTTACCACCACCCCGGCTTATCCTGTCTCTGGCCACTATTTTCTTAAACAATCGTCTCTTTGTGAGCGCGCCATCCGTTTGCCAATGTCTTTTATCCAGTCCTGGTCCCCATTCTCCCCACCGCGACGCACTCGCGTCCCTGTTAGTAATGCTTCCCTCGCCTCGCTCGCTAGCCTTCCCTTCCTCTCTTTCTACGCCGCTCTCTCCCTCTTTCTACTCTTATCTACCACGGCGCCCTTGGCCTCAGCCGTGTCCTGCTCTTCCCTTGTATTCTTAATGGGTCTTTGTTTGAGTCTGGGCCCTGAAACATATTAACCAACAGACCACTCCGGCCAACAACCAGCTCAGATCACACAATGAGCTCTCTGTGTGTGTGTGTGTGTGTGTGTGTGTGTGTGTGTGTGTGTGTGTGTGTGTGTGTGTGTGTGTGTGTGTGTGTGTGTGTGTGTGTGTGTGTGTGTGTGTGTGTGTGTGTGTGTGTGTGTAAACACACATGTGTGTGAGTGTGGGATCAAGTGAGAATAGTTAGGCAAGATGTTTTATTTTCTCAAGATGTAAAATGACAATTGGGATTAATAGATGATAAACAACACGATTTGTAAAGAAAACCCACGCACACGAATGCCCCCCCCCCTCCCGACACACACACGCCAGTCTGCACACATACACAGAGAGCTCCATTGACTAAAATCACATTATTCCCCAGCTGTTTGCAAGAGCTCATAGAATATAAACTGTATTCACACACACACACACACACACACACACACACACACACACACACACACACACACACACACACACACACACACACACACACACACACACACACACACACACACACTCACACTCACACTCACACTCACACTCACACACTCTGTTGTGTGGTCTCTCTGACAGCATCTTACCCACACGGCTGTTTAAGACGGCCAGTACTTCATATCAGCCTCCACTCTCGGGGCAAAGGCTAATCCATAGCGGATTATAAACAGTAATTATTCACTTACTGCATGGAAAAGATTTGTCAGGATTAAACATTAAAACCGCTGTAACTAACACCATGAATACATTTATAAAAACAGGAAAGTTACACCCTGTTATTGTATTGGACTTTATGATATTGTGTTTGCAACCGAAACAACCCAATAGCAGCTGAGCACACAAACACACACACACAGACACACACAGTCACCCCCGGAATCTCCCCCCCCCACACACACATTGTTTCAAGTAATTGATTCTGGGTGGTAACACAAGTTTATTTCACTCACAGTATATAAAGGCACTGCGCTTTTAATTTGAATGTGGGTTCATTCCTAGGTGTAGTTTACTACTCGTCTCGCTCTACAGCATACCTGCCATAACTCAGGCCT
>OLKM01000463.1:17500-55000 GCA_900291075.1 Melanogrammus aeglefinus | reverse complement strand
TGATTCCCGCCTTCGTCTATAAATGCAACATACGATTTACCTTGAAAACGATCAAATGATGAGGCTTGAAATAAAAATGAAAAGGATTACTTTAGACTATTACTCGTCATCATTATTCTTAATCGTATAAGTGTTGTGCTGTGTGGAGACACAGAGCTGTGGAATCAATGAAGGGAAGGGACACCCGTCCTCCTTGAACAGGTGTATGCATGTTGTAGCTCATTATTAGGTATCCATACATTTACATATGCGTAGATACCAAACAGATTATTGTATCTAGCGCTGCTGTGTAAACTACTTTTCCTCTATATCCTAGATAGAAACACATCTCACAGCTGCATGGAAGACATACCCGAAGGAACACTTTCACAGGTGACAAGGTTATTTACACGATGTAAGGTTCCCCATGGTATTATGTTGTTAGCTTTTTAAAGGGCACTTTTCATACCAGTTGGTTTGCATCCATTGGTTGTTTGAGAAAGTGAGGCAATTATGTGTGGCAATAAATAGAAAGTTCCAGCATGACTGATAATGCAGCACCTGATATCACCTGTACTTCCGGGTTATTGCCCCGCCCCCCTTCCAGTCAGACTGGGAACATGTTTGTTAGCTCAACACTGTTCCTGTCAATCAACAACACGTGCACAAACGAAAGGCTGTGCCTATTCAGAAAAAGAATCCTATGGGAATGGGCTACCATTCACGTTGCTAAAAGTCTCTTGTTGTTGTAAAAACTCTGGGAAGAAGCTCTTTTTTTTTCTCTACCTCTCTTCCTCTCCGTCTCCCTCATACTTAAATCTGGCAATGAGTTTTCTTATTTCCCTCTTTGTCTCTCTCTCATGTCGTCTCCCCTGTCTTCGGAACAACAGCTGCCTGTAGCAGCACTATAAATAAGGAGTCTGCCTATGTGGAGACAAGGTAAACGCAGACATTTGGCGTGGTGCTTTCAACACCCCGTTCTTCACATTCTTTATGGCGGAGGCCAAGGCCTTGTGCTCACCACGCTGGTTCGACGTAGCGCCGAGTGTCGCTGCATACTATGCAGCGTTTTTCCAACACTGGTCTCCAGCAGCACAGCTTTATCATGAGAGTGTCGTGTCGCGTTGCCAAAGGGTGCGTTCATTTCTGAAAATGAGGCTCCTTTCACAGAAATGAAGATGGAATATTTTGCGATGTAAATCGGGACATCCACCATGGTCTTGGTGTCAGCGTGATAGAGGGTATGTAGAAGGGAGGTGTCTCAGTGTTGGCTGGGCAGCGTTTAGAAAGCGCTAGGCAAAAGGCACAAACAGAGTGTTTTTTACTTTCATCTGGTGTGGAGATGACCCGGGGTGTGTTGCCATGGTGCATCCAACTGTGGTGGCTCAACAGAGATAGTGAGCCATGCCCTGAGCCTGCAGGTGAACTACTTGACAAAATATAACCCCAAAACAAAAGGCTGGGCCACAGGGGATGTGTTTTATACATGGTTTCTCTGGGATGACAGTGCGATTCCTTAACCCTGCATAAAAGGACTGCTGTCTGACCTGTAACTGTCACAACCGATCTGCAAAGGGCATATAGAGACGACACTGAGTCAGTGCGGGCAGAATTTGTCGTGAGTGGTGTTGGCACGCAAGTGAATCAACTGCAACATGTGGACAGTTGTGCGGAGAAAACCGAATGTCAAAGGCTAACGTTGAAGCCAGGCAGGAGGCAGACGGGGAACAGCGTATGCGTGTGCACGCCTTCTGATAGCATCGCACGTTATTAGTGTGAGTGATAACAATGGTGTCAAGCCGTGTTCATGTGTAGGGGCTCGTCGACCTCAGAGGGCTTATATAGACGCAAGCCGTGCGGACTGACGTCTGACCCCAATCAGCCCCGCGCGACTGAAGGCCCCCGAGATGATGGGAGTGACAAATCCATTAGAGGGAGGGAGGGGTGAGAACGGGAGATATTAGAGGGGGGAGGGGCTGGGAGGTGCTGCGAAAGTAAACCCTGTGGTTAAGTTTGCATCCAGATGAATGCATATGTCAATCCCATGTAAAGATAGGCGGGAGTAAAAATATGCAGCCATTCCGTTTTTTACTTGATGCTAAATGCACGGTTCACTATTTACGCATACTGAGTGTAGGATAATATGAACCACATTTGCAACACATTTGGAAAGATCGCGAGCCTTTTAATATAACGGACAACCCGGCCAACAGAATACAGTCCAACTTCAGCCAGGACCGCAGTATCGCCTGTTCAGGTGATCAGAGAAAGCTCTACCCTCATGTCGAGTATAAATGCGGTTTTTGGACAGGATCACGTCTCGTAGTCGTAGGACACACGCAGCACAACAAGTAGCCCCTCTGCAGCGTCGGTCCTCTCCTCCACTGAACCCCTTCAACAGAGACACGTCTGGGCTTCCCTCACCGCGGGCACAACAACGCGCAGTCTAACTTTAGTGATGCGCATGCCTTCGTTTAAAATGTAACACGATCATCCGCCAAGAAATGAGGAGACGTTGTGTAGGCAGACTTACACAACTTTTAAGACGTGATTCAAAAAAAAAAAAAAAAGAAGACTTACCAGAAAACCCAATCCAAAAGGGATCCAGAAGACGTAAAACTGGAAGTCACTGGATATCATCAACGTGCGGGTTGCTCCTGACACTGATATCGCTGTAACAATAATCGTGGGATGCAATAAGGTCTATTCTGAATACAAAATATTAGAACCGGCTTTGAAACGCATATATGCACCCTGCCTACATTGCTGAACACACGGATACTGGGGCTATGCGCTCTCTACCCCTGGTCTACTCTCCGGTCTCCGCTCAAGAAAGATGCTTGTGGGAGTGACAAGAGACCGCTAGGTTTCATGGGAAATGTAGTCCAGGACCGTATAAATTATAACTTCAGTGGAAACCAAGTAAAGCCTAAAGGCTACGCCTTTTTGGATGAAGAATTACCAGACGAAACGTGGTTTGATAATAAACTGACCTAGAGGCCTGTCCCATATTAAATGTATTACAACAACATGTATTTATTTGTTTGTAAACATGCTATTACATGTTCTATCAAACCATTTGATTCCGGAGTCATGCCAAATAGATAGGCTACTATATATGTTTATAACTTCTGAGAGAACTTAGCCGAGGTACTTTTAAAAGGGGAGTTTATGATGGATTAAATCATATAATTGCCATATAATAACGTTATTTGTCAACCACAGTATGCACAATTCTTCATAATTTAAAGCACTAAAACAAGAACACACAATAAAGGACATATGACTTTGCTCAAACAGAAGCCATATGTTAACAAAGAGGCTTTTTTAGATCAAAATAGTCCTGTTCCAACACAATAGCGGTATTGGTCAGCAGCCCAAAGGGACCGGGCCCTCAGAGGGAAAGTGTAATAAATAGAGCTGCTTTTCCTGCCTCTCCTTCTATAGTCCGACCCAATGAGTGATTCAGCATGGCCGCTCTTATTTTTAGTTGGCTGATCGTTGGAAAAACACGAACAGTCCCCTTGACCCCTCTTTCTTAGGGGTCAGCCGCCTCACACTGCATTCCTGACACATTGTTTTACAGAGAGCACCCTCTCCCCCACTTTGTTCATCCCGGACAATAAAGTAAGGTGGTTGACTTACAAGCGTGTGTGTCGTGTGTGTGTGTGTGTGTGTGTGTGTGTGTGTGTGTGTGTGTGTGTGTGTGTGTGTGTGTGTGTGTGTGTGTGTGTGTGTGTGTGTGTGTGTGTGTGTGTGTGTGTGGTGTGAGAGATTGCTGGGGAACACCTATGTATGCTAATATGTGTTTACTTTGCACACGTGTTTTTGTGTGTTAGTGTTTGTGTGTGCGTGTGTGTGTTTGTCTGTGTGTGTGCATGCGTATGCATAAGTGTGTGTGTGCATGCGTGTGTATATGCATACGTTTTTTTGTGTGTGTGTGTGTGTTTGTGTGTGTGATTGTGTGTGTATGCATACGCGCACTATCTAGGACCGGGTGCTATAGGAAATGCTCCAACAGTATAAATATAGACTCTCCCCACGCCGCCAATGTCCGAGTATCAGACCCTGGCTGGTGGCGCTGGCCACTCAGGAAGGAGCCGTGGGTTGTGTCTCCTGGACGAGGCGTGGGGTGAGTCTCCTGATGGAGGCGTGGGGTGAGTCTCCTGGACGACGCGTGGGGGGAGTCTCCTGAAGGAGGCGTGGGGTGAGTCTCCTGAATGTCTGTCCAGGTCTAGTACAGTATACTAGTGTAATAGTGTAATAATTATGCAAAACAATTGCACCTATACATTATTTAAAGTTAAATCAACTTGGAATTTTGTGTGTTTAACTTACAGATGCAAAGCACTTGACCTGGCAAAAAAAAGTAAGTTGAATCAACTTGGCATTTAGTGTACTGTAACTAAAAATAGAAATTCCAGTACCTTTAAGCTTTTTAAGTTAGATGTACTTAAGTTTTCATCATACATTACTTAATTTTTTTTAAGGAAACCAATTTCCTCAAATATTTTAATTAAACTCAATTTAGCCAGGCTTAGACTGTAGTATGGCATAGTATAGTAAGGTATAGTGTTGTATAATATAGTATATTATATTATGATACATAGTATGGTGGTAGTATAGTAGGCAATAGTATTGTATGGTATAGTATGGTATGGTATGTTACAATGTATATAGTTGTATAGTATAGTAGTGTGTATTATATTAGAGTACAGTATAGTATTATACAGTATAGTATGGTATATACTGTAGTATGGTATAATCTAGAACGGTATAGTATATTATGATACAGTATAGTAAGGTAAAGTATGATATAGTATAGTCAAATGTAGCATGATTTAGTAAAGCATATTATAGAATAGTTTACTATATAAAGTGCAGTTAATATTAGATAGTTTAGTTTAATAAAGTTTAGTGTATAGTTTGTTATGATATAGTATCATAATTATAATATAGTATAGCATAATTAGTATAGTTTTATCAATTACAGTATAGTTGGCAATAGTAGCATATTATAAAATGTGGGATATTTATTTTTTAACCACAGAAAATATGTCACGCAAACATTTCACTGCACATCCTGTATGAAGTATGTGACAAATAAAATCATTTGAATCTTGTAGTCTAGCGCATAGTATAATATAGTGTTGTGTAGTTTTAGCATTGTATAATATTGTACTTGTATTTTTATACTGAATGGTACTGCATGAACTGGTATTGCATGAACAGTAGACTAGACTACTGTACTGACTACATGCTATATAGAAAAACTATTTAGTGTAATTTAATGAACTTTCGATTTACTTGATTATTATTTCATTAGTATTAATATCCAGGGGGGCCTCTTCCCGCTAAATCGATCAAATTATCCTGAGAAAATAATAACGGCTTCACATTGCTAACATCGAAAAAGGGGGCATCCGGATTTGAACCGGGGACCTCTTGATCTGCAGTCAAATGCTCTACCACTGAGCTATACCCCCGCCGTCAAAATATTATTGCAATTAGAATTTTAATCATAAAACCAACTGTTATCGAGTCGACTTGATTATATTGTATAGTAAGAAGTTGCGGCATCACCAATTAACAGAAAACAACGAACACGCTAAGTCACATAAACACAAAGACTACATTTATAAATTATTGATAAATATTTATTTTTCAAATCAAAATCTTATTCTGCAATAACTTTGGATATTATTGTGCTTTGCTGTTTATTGGACTATAAAAATGTGTATTATCTCTATCACTCTGGCCTATGTCCGTTGCATATTTTTAAAACCGTTTGCTATTCAAAAAACAAGAATAGAAAACCTGTCGAGTTTAGGAAACAGTCTGTAATTATTATAATGACTTATGTCCTTTTAAAAGACGCTAAATTTGTGTTGATATTATATATAGGACCTACAGTGTATATATATATTTTCCTCGTTGTCCGCTTAGGCCTATAGTTAATGTGGGTTCACATAAACGTAAAGTGGGGCTTGGGAAGGATCTTATCCGGTCCACTGGCGCTCTCTAGCGGTCGAAGTTAGAACTGAGTCCTGAATTTAGCGTGGAGTTGAAAGGTCGCCTAGTAAACATGGCAGCTTCCAGCAAATCGTCTGTAGTTCTGAAAGCAGTGAAGCAAGTAGTGGTGCAAATGTGTCCTTTCGAGTCCAATGTTCTTTCCACACGGTAAGGATTCTGTAAATATACCTTACCAGTAGTATATACTGGAGATAAATGTTTTAATTCCGGTGTTTAGGGGTAATTCACATCAGTGAAACGACCCGAGATTGACATTGCCCTCAATGTTGGTCGGTAGTTAAGGCTAGTCAAGTAGTGAAGACACGTACTGTCGTTTAATGGGATAATATATTAAGACTTATGAGAATAACATCTAGACGTTTTAAAGCTATTATTGTCGTTATATCTTCTAGATCGGAAATTAATTGATCTTGGTAACAGGGTAAACTTACTGTTACGTAGCAAGACAAGCATGACTCGTTTACTTACAAATGTTTTAATAATACACTTTCAGGGTTGAAATACACTCACCACTTTATTAGGTAGCCTACACCTTGCTAGTACCGGGTTGGACCCCCTTTTGCCTTCAGAACTGCCTTAATCCTTTGTGGCATAGATTCAACAAGGTACTGGGAACATTCCTCAGAGAGTTTGGTCCATATTGACATGATAGCATCACGCAGTTGCTGCAGATTTGTCGGCTGCACATCCACGATGCGAATCTCCCGTTCCACCACATCCCAAAGGTGCTCTATTGGATTAAGATCTGGCGACTGGAGGCCATTTGAGTACAGTGAACTCATTATCATGTTGAAGAAACCAGTCTGAGAGGATTCGCGCTTTATGACATGGCGCGTTATGCTGCTGGAAGTAGCCATTAGAAGATGGGTACACTGGTCATAAAGGGATATACATGGTCAGCAACATTACTCAGGTAGGCTGTGGCGTTGACAATGACACGATGCTCAATTGGTACTAAGGGGCCCAAAGTGTGCCAAGAAAATATCCCCCACACCATTGCACCACCACCACCAGCCTGAACCGTTGATACAAGGCAGGATGGATCCATGCTTTCAGGTTGTTTATGCCAAATTCTGACCCTACCATCCGAATGTCACAGCAGAAATCGAGACTCATCAGACCAGGCAACTCTTTTCCAATCTTCTTTTGTTCAATTTTGGTGAGCCTGTAGGAATTGTAGCCTGGTGGTCTTCTGCTGCTGTAGCCCATCCGCCTCAAAGTTCGACGTGTTGTGCGTTAAGAGAAGCTGTTCTGCATACCTCAGTTGTAAGGAGTGGCTATTTGAGTTACTGTTGCCTTTCTATCAGCTCGAACCAGTCTGGCCATTCTTCTCTGACCTCTGGCATCAACAAGGCATTTGCGCCCACAGAACTGCCGCTCACTGGATATTTTCTCTTTTTCGGACCATTCTCTGTAAACCCTAGAGATGGTTGTGCGTGAAAATCCCAGTAGATCAGCAGTTTCTGAAATACTCAGACCAGCCCGTCTGGCACCAACAACCATGCCACGTTCAAAGTCACTTAAATCACCTTTCTTCCCCATTCTGATGCTCGGTTTGAACTGCAGCAGATCGTCTTGACCAAGTCTACATGCCTAAATGCATTGAGTTGCTGCCATGTGATTGGCTGATTAGAAATTTGCGTTAACGAGCAGTTGGACAGGTGTACCTAATAAAGTGGCCGGTGAATGTATGTCTGCTGTTGGACCTCCTCTTCGACAAAGAGTTCATCGGCCATGCACCCACAAAGTTTGCTATGTTTGTTTCATAAATGAACGTTGCTGCGTCTCCATCCACAGAGAGTTTCTCTTCATGGTGGGCTCGGAGAAGGCCAGGGCCACCAACATGAACTGCGAGGTCTCCACCGTAGTAAAACACGACAAGTCTGAACCTGTAGTGGACATCACATTCAGTAAGTATTGTGTTGTTTGTTTTGCTAATGATAAACCAGAGTTTCAAACGCATCTTTATTCCAAGATCATATGTAATAATACAGGTCCTCCAGCAGTCTGGGGGAACCACCATAGACCTCTTGTAACGCAATGCAACTTGTGAACAGTCCTATGTCCTATTGTTAATAATGCATAAAACCACATCTTCCCCCCTTTTAAAATCACACAAAATCAAACACTTTTCCATTGTATTTACAAAAGTTTGTTTCAATACTTCTCTTTCCTCCTATTTATACTCTTTAACGCTTAAAGAGGAATTAAAAAGACACTTACAACATCAAACTACACATAAAACAGTTTCTTGTTTGGTTTTTCCCCCTCATTTTCCACACTGTCTTAATGAAAATTTCTTAATACAGTCAGCCTCTTTCGGCTGCTGTAATTCTGCTGTCCAGCAACTCTCGATTAGTCTCCCAGGGGGTTCAATACACCGATCTATGAAGTGTATAACCAGCTGGTTAAAGCTGCTAGCTCAATGTCGTGTGATTATTACGTTCAGACAGTTCTGAAGTCTTAGAGAAGGTTAGGTTGATTCACATCCACATCTACCTGTGGAAGAGTCTCTGAGACAAAATCTGCCTCCAGGCTTTAGCTTAGGACTCTGGTCATTTTCTTTTCACTGCATCCACGGCTGTTACCTCAGCTCCTTGGCTTCCGCATGGGTCTTCTCTGCTGCCCCCACACAAGTTAACAGTCTTCTCGTCACTTTGCAGTCTCTTACTTAGTCCAATATCTGGTGATCCTCAGATGGTTCTGCGTCTGTCTGTCTGGAGTTAAGCTGAATACCGATCACAATTCACTCCTTGTTTCTCTTTCTCTCAATCTTGACGTGGAATTATTTATCATTGTGTTTCTAAAATGCCTCAGCGTTTCTCATTTTGAGGACAGTGGTGAACAGAGTTTTCATTATCCGACGGTTTATTGATTCAGGATTTAACGGTACTACAACTCTCCTGAATCCTCTCAATATGGTGCAGTTGTAGCTCGTCTGCTTCAATTCAGATATCTGGGCAAAAACAGGCAGACAGATAGACAACCTTCAAGATGGCCAGGGATTGTACATGTATCCAAATCTTTTAAAAGGGCGGATTGGAGCCATAATTAAATTATTTGTATGCATGTCGATTTTCTTTAGTCGATGCACTAGGCCTTAATGTTAGACAGACGTCGGTCAAAGGTCTCTAATAGGCAGACCGAGGTCGGACGCGGACCTAGACGTCGTCCTATCCGGCAAGTCGTCGATAACTGCTGCCACTGAACTCGATCGCTTACCACAGCCACCATGATTTCCCTTAGATTATTTGAAAGTTAGAGCTGTAGAGGAAAGTAGCTGTACATGCTGAAAAATGTGTCAATATAGAATATATGATCAAATAAATTCTCTAGCAGTGTTATTTAGTAATTTTGTTAGTATGAAAGCTAGGAATACCTAATGTTGAAGGAATATCTAAGTGGAATACGGAACTGAATTCCCATGTATTAAAAATAAGTAAGGTTTTTACTTTATATAACCATCCACCAAGTCTTTGCAATAGACCTGCACGATTTGGGGAAAAATATGAATCACGATTTTTTAGCTTAGAATTGATATCACGATTCTCTGCCATTCTTTTTTCTCACGAAATTTAACTGTTATTGCACACATGAACCATGGCCAAACATTTTTTTGCCAGTACCAAACATAGTTTTTTGGCATCATATGGCCCTTTATAACTGATTAAACTGGAGTATCAAACACAGAATTATTTTGTACACATAACAGCAGATTGTCTTTAATTGCTGGCCTTTTATAACTACTGAACCAACTCTACACACCCGTTATGATTTTTTTTTCTTTTTCTTAAATATTAAAAAGCGAATTAATTAAAAAATGTAATCCAGAGGTGTGAATCGAGATTGCCATTTTATAACGATTTATGTGATACAGACACAAACAGGGGAGAGACAATTTTCCAAAGCTCTGGCTGTTATGTATTGTATTTTTAAATTCAGTCCTTATTTTACTTGAAATGAGAAAATAACATTGATTATTAAAAGTATTGTTTGAATACACAAAAGTAAAACAAACCAACGCATTAGCTTCTCTATATCGACCCTTTCCTTTTTCACGTGGCCAGCACCATCACGTGTGCTGGCTCAACTCGGTCTCCACCCACACCCCGCCACTCAGTCCTTCCTTCCTGCACAGGCGCACAAAGGAAAAAGACTGTGCCAGAGTGCAAGTCAGTTTTCATAAACTTGTTTTAGATATTTTTGGACGCGTGGGAGAAACTTCAGGTTGGAACAGAAACTGCTGATGAACTGATCGTTGGAACTTTGTTTTCACAGATATATGGAGTTAACCACGTTAACGTAGATCAATAGGATCTGTCTTTTAAGGAAGACTTAATCCATTTAGTTCAGCCTGTCAATAAATATATTATGGTATGTATGGAAAGTTTTATATCCAACTCAGGGAAATGGAAGGCGTTGCAAATCCTTTGAGGAGTCTGATATTACATTTGTAGAGATTTTCCATATTGTTCATAATCAGCAACATTTGTTTGAATACCTAATAGGAATAAATAAATCCAGCCATTGATTCGTGTCTATCTAGATTATGTGGAACCATATCATTCTTACAGATAGTATTCCTACAGGAATGGGTTATTTAAAAAGCATGAGCACAAGATGAACTGGGGGGGTTCAACCATGGTCTCCGGTATTTGAGAAAAGGTTATACAAGCTTCCACCTTTTTTCACTGTAGACAGGTCAAATGTAAGTTGTAAGGAATGATTTCAGTTTACATTCTTCCCTCCACCCAGGTCCTAACTTGGTTAGTAAGTTAGCTGTGTTGTGTTTCACAGCAGATGGTGAGAGGTTGGTGATGAAGGGCGCCAAACTCACCGGACGGGAGATGTTCCAGGCCTTTCAGAGCCGCTGTCTAGCCAAGGACACACAGGCTAAAGCAAAGAAATAAATGTAAATAATCTTTGTGTTTAATATATTGTGTCCCTTGCCATATGTATATGCATTGTGTTTATAATAAATGAATGTCCTTGAATGCATCCTGTTTATCAGTTTCTTATGTGAAAGCTGGAGTTATGGGGTTATTCTAATATTGAGGGTTTTTACTATTTTCATAATCCATTCCACCAGCATTACCGGTATGCTTCAACCTTTGTCATAATGTGCTTCATTAGAATCTGACCTCAAATTAGGGGCTGATTGGTTAAGTCTAGACTGCAGATTAGACTTAACTTGTTTATAGATACCTAGTTAAGGAATCGATCAGAGACAAAGACGATTACAATTGCCTTATTTCAAATTCTGCTAAAAATCCTCCATGGTAGATATGGGAGTAGACTAGACCATCAATAGCTATTAATTCACAAAAATACCTCCGTATTCAGGGTAGGAGTAGACCAGACCATCCAGAAATATCTTACTGGATTAATCTACTAACCAATAAAGTAAAGCTTTGTATGCACGAGCAGACATTAGACTGAGATAAGAACCCTACGTCACAGAAGATACTTGCATTATTTTCTGACTGGGAACTCGTTAATTCTGACTTCCATCCAGTCGGAAAGTTTAACTGGAACGCCCCCTGACGTTGGTTTTTCCCCTTGGAAAGGTCGATGAATGTTCTTTACCACTATTGATGCAATACCATGACTGTGAGGAACATAAATAGGCCATTACCTCCGGCATTTACAAACATGTACAGTGATCATGGGTCAAAGATACCTGAGGTAATTCATTGAACTGATTCCTTCACAGGCTACAGCCATCCAAAATCCCCTGGCTGTGATTCTTATTAATGCTGCTTTTTCTCAAAACAGATATCATGTCATGATTTCTGTTCATCATTTGGCACATGATTTTGTGGGAAGAAATCGCAATGAACAATCACGTTCAATGTAAAACAACCTTTAACACTAACATGTTGACTCATTGTGCAAACAAAACAGGAACGTCTGCACCTCGTCCACTGACCCCATCATTGTTTAGCGAGGAAGCGTTGCAGACCACTGTGTAGTCAAGTGATAGAAAATCATTGTGGCTACGGGAGCTTGATTACTTGAAAATGGTGGGCTTGTGCAGGATGTCCTGTGGCGCACAATGATGATTGTAGTGAATCAGTGAGATTACTAGAATCAGATGACGCACTGATTCTACTCATCTAAATCTACTAAAAAGCTACAAATGATGTACCTATTTGATATGTTGAGAGAGCATGTGTTAAGAGTATGACGCAAAGCATCACTGTAACAATTGCAGACAAACAAACCTACATCTGGAATTTGGACAAACCTGATTCATGCTTCAACCTTTGTCATACTTGGATGGAACTACATGTGGTGCACAGGTCAAACGTGGTTCTACCCTTTCACCCATTTCAAGTTTAATTGAATGTAATTGCAGTTTGTGTCCCGCATCTGTTCCTAAACACCACACCCAGGGCTTTGCAGACTAAAGGTGGTCTCATACCAGTTTCACAGGGTTCCTAGCACAACACCCGAGGCTACGTGTAGGAGGTCCCACTCGGGAAGACATTAGCTTTAAATCTGGTTGTTTAACCCCTGTGTGGTTAAACAAGTCATTGACATGCACTAACAAGAAGGGAGTGGCCGTTCTGAACAGACCGTACATTCCTGCCGTGGAGTGTATTTTATGAGGTAATAATGGTATTTTAGGGAGAAGACCAACAGTGTTTGTTTTTCATTAAAATATTTCCTGCATTAGGTTTTTACCTTTGTAACAGTAGGCCTGAATGTAATTTGACTCGCAGGTGCGTATGTGTGGGGGGGGTTTATCCAAATAATCCCTTTCAACCATTTCAATGAAAACAATAGAGCGATGATGCAGGCACGTTTAGAGCTCTGATTGGATACCTCTGAACTTCAGGCGTCATCCACGTCCCTTTTTAAGAGCTTCAATAGCCTCCAAACCGTAACTGCAGAATTAGAAACGGTAAGAGATCCGCTGCTAAGCACATCACAGACACTGTAACGATGGTTGAACAGTTTGTCGGGACATGGAAGACGGTGGCCACATTTGCGAGAACTTCGATGAATTCTTGAAAGAAATCGGTGAGTTAGGGCATGGTAGGCTTCTTTCTCCCAATATATAAATGCAGTTAAAAGTATAGTAGAGTATAAGAGTATAACACTGCAAAATCACATGCTGTAACCCCAATGCAGGAATGGGAATGCCAATGCGAAAAGCAGCATGCATGGTTAAACCGGAGATAACTGTGAGTGTGGACGCACAAGATCTGATAACCCTCAAGATGAAGAGTTCTTTTAAAACAAAAGAATTACAGTTCAAACTCAACGAGCCTTTTGAAGGAACATCATGCGATGACAAGAATGCAACAGTAAGTCAAGGGGAGAGAAAGACAATGAAACGGTAGTTTATTTGACTGAAGGGTTATTCATTCATTCATTCTTTCAATTAACCTGTCTCTTTTTTACTTGCCAGATTGTTGTGACCCTTGAAGGGGGCAAACTTGTGCAGAAACAGACCTGTGAAGGCAGAGAAACAACAATTGAGAGAGAAATAGTAGATGGCAAGTTGATAATGGTAAGAGTTTTTGCACAGCGTTTTGCTTGCAAATTCACGTTTTTTTTCTACTTTCGTCTATCTAATGAACTGCATGTTATGGAAATAACACATGAGCTGTTTATGGAAAGATGTGTTGAATATGTTTAATGCATGGCCTTCATTGTAATAGTTATAAACAAATATACCACAGTCTTGTAAGAACCACGGCCACTCCCTGCACTGCCTCAGCAGCCTGTTTTACCTAGAGTTAAAGCTTATACAAATGGCCCAGTGTCATCTGAGCTCTACCTGTCAATTTCAATCCTGAACTTTTCCCACACAGACATTCAAATGTGGAAATGTTGTTGCCACGCGAACCTTCCAGAAGTAGGCAGGACTGGATGACCTGGAGGGATGAAGGTTGCAGCCATAAGCTGAGTCAGGGATGGTTACTTGACCATGCTGTTCATTCAATCTCATGCATTGTTTTATTGGAATTAACTGCAATTATTAAAACGAGATCCCAAAATGATTTTGTCTTTGGCTATTCTCTCATTATCTGGCTATGACCCTCAATAAGCTTGTTTTATTCAAACATTCAACTTGGGTGAAAAACACAGACCCCCCCTCTCCTGTATCATTGTATGTTTTGGAGAGAAGGGGCCCCCCATCGGAGGAAATCATTCACTAGTGTAACCTTGGAGTTTGAGGTCAAAGGGCAACAGGGTCCTGCAGTGCTAGGCAGATCCATGTGCGTTTAAATCAGGCATTACGCAAATCAATTGATACGGACGGGTTTTCCCACCTGATTTACAATGTTATATTTAAACAGAAGCATTGCCAGGAATTGGACGTATGGAAGGGCCCAGGGATATTGAGTGGTTAAAAAGTGATCATTACAACATGTATTATTCAACTGTTCTGATTTGGTGGGCAGATTCTCATGTATCACTGCTATGCGCCGGTATTCAAATCAACCCAGTGAAACACTTGCTCCACTTGCCAAATAGAGTGGTAGCGGAAGAGGCTGAGCCAACGTCGGCAAATTTTCTTTAATAGGTCCATGCATTTTCCACATAGGCTGCATTGATGCAGTCATTTTGTAGTTTTAATTGCTTTTGTGTAAAGAGTTCACCGTTCAAAGCGGGATATTTATTGCGGGGGAGGAGCCGCGGTGGCAGTTGCGATCGTAGTTTCCGGTTAGTGCACCACAGAGTAGTCGAGAGGAAGGCCCCTATATCTACCACCGTTCCTATTATTATTATAACTTTATTTCACAGACTCCAAGTCCAACAATTGACACAAACAAGAAAACATAGACAAACAATATGGACAGCATACATTCTGATACACAAACTAAAAACAGTACAGTTGTTTAGACCAGTATTTCCAAAACATGGAATTGTATTTCGTGTCGCTCTGAGTTGGGTCAGTCATAGACATTATAATTCCATTTTTTGATTGATACAGTCTGCAGATAAATTTATAAATAAAGTTTCTTAACAGAGCATTGAATGTGGGGACATTACTGGGCACAAACAAATGGCTGGCACTTTCCCACCGTGGATACTTTAACAATATACGAAGGGCATCATTATACGCAACCTTGATCTTGTTCATCTTACCTTTACTATAATTGCACCAGAGGTGTGCTGTATATAATGGTGTAGGCTCTAAAGAGAGCAATTTTAACATCGTTTGAGCACATGTGAAATTTACGGGTGATCATGTTTGCTTGCGCATACAGTTTACAGCATTGCCGTTGCACATTGCCTATCATTAAACACTGATCCAGTGTCATAAACCTTTCTATACCGACATGAACCAGTGGTATCATGGCATATAGGCCAACCATTTTTCCACTGGCCAGCCAATTATGTTAATCGGAAGTTCCATTTCCCGGCCCAAGCTACGCCCCTGGAGAGAGCACAACAACATACCGTCAGTATTTATGTCCTGTTTTCTCACGATGATCACCTCAATCAGCTGTGTCTGTGTTTCCCCGACCGAGCCGCCCGCCTCCCAAGAAGCCACGCCCCCTTCACAGGGCAGGTTGAAGGCATCACAGGCCATTAGAGGCTGTCGCCTCTAGGGAGCGCTACCTAGTTGTGCGCGCTGGTCAACCAAAAATAAATAAATAAAGAAAGGCATAAAGAAATAAAGACTTTGATGCAAACCCTGTTTCCACACCTTTTCCTCGGCCCTGCCTGGCCAGGTGCACTTGCCTATATTATTGTGCACGCGCTGAAGGTGGGGGGATGGGGGGGGGGGGGGGGCACCATCCCAACAAGTCAGAGAATATTGACATGCTGATTGAGCACAGTTCATAAAGTTCTCATTTATTTTGCACAACATGGAAAGGTCCAAGGCTTCAGGTCCGCATTTCAGAAGAAGAAGTTAAAGAAGAGGAGAGGAGGGCCCACTGTAGATGTATGTCCAGCTATGAGGTCACCGAGGCCCGGATCACGTTTTTTTTCTACAAACAAATTGCCGCTATATAACTGTATAATCAGGAGTTGAAAACACTATTCCAGTGGCTGCTGCAGAGAGGAGCTTCTCCAACTTGAAGCTGATTCAAACCTAAAATGGGTCAAAAGCGACTAAATGGACTTTCGTTGATCTTGAGGTTTTCAGGAAGATACCATTGGATGACACTTTAGATGACTTGGCAGCAAGGAAGTCCAGACGTGTCCATTGTACCAGAGACTTGAACGATTTTTTTTCTATGCTAGTCTTCTGTTTTACTTTTTGTGCAAGTGTCAATGTTTCATTTCATTTTTTCCTTATTTGAGGAAACATTACGCAAAGCTCCAACCTTTGTCACACTAGGAGGAATTTGACACACAGGTCAATTGCCATTCAAAATACTCTTTCCCCCATTTACACAGAAAAAGCGGAACATAATATTTGTGACGCTTTTGGGCTGTGATTGGTTTGGTCTAGGCTGTGAGTCACACACCCCTTTAAGTGGTTGACCTGCATCCAAGCCTTAACTGCAGTCGGCAAAAAAATAGAGATTGTCTGCTTAGCAAAACATAGAGGTTGCAGCGATGGTTGAACAATTTGTTGGGTCATGGAAGATGGTTTCCAGTGAGAACTTTGATGATTTCTTGAAAGCAATGGGTAAGAAAGTAATTTTGTAATTTTCCCCAATGAATATACAATTTTCTGTTTCAAAGTTTTCCCATACAGCCTACATTGCATTCTTCTAAGCAAAATGATGTGCGCTTACCTCCACGCAGGTGTTGGATTCGCAATCCGACAGATTGCAAGTCGGACTAAACCCAGTTTGATCGTGACTGTGGACCAAGGAATCATCTGCTTAAAAATGCTCAGTTCTTTCAAAACAACAGAAGTCAAGTTCAAGCTCAACCAAGCTTTTGATGAAACAACGGTGGATGGCCGGAACACAACGGTGTGTCAGAGGGGAAGGATAACCAAAGCAACGCAATTCATGTGACCGTTTATCTGGTTTGGTGGAATAATGCCTTTTCTTTTACTCCCCAGAACATCGTGACCCTTGAAAATGGCAAACTTGTGCAGATTCAGAGCTGGGACGGCAAGGAAACGACCATTGAGCGGGAAATAGTAGATGGAAAACTAGTTACGGTGAGCATAGTTTGACTTTGTGTTATTGGCACTAATTTCATGAGCAATGTGTTGAATGATAGCGTAGATTGAGAATTACACCTATCCCAAATCTATCACTCCTATTCACTCATCACATCCTACCCTGCCGTTCCATCACAGAAATGCAAGATTGGTAATGTTGTTGCTGTGAGGACGTTCCAGAAGGAGGCGTGATTGGACGTCCACGGTGGCTCAGACCCAGGAGCACAAACCTCGTTAGACCTACACAAATGGTCTGTATTATACCGCTCCTATTATTATTTATTCTATTGGGTTGCCAAATCAAACATTTCTATGTTCCATAGGGATATTCACCCCCAACCCAAGCATTGTCGTGGTGAAATAAATAATAATTTAAGGGTGATTGATGGAAATCTGATAGGCCTAACTTCATTAATAAAAGTTGCATGGAAGAAATATAAGTTGCCTAATTAAAATGTGTCTTGGTTTGGGTTGGTCTTTGTTGCAGACAACCCAACGTTTTGCTGCTTCAATAAGACATCTTTTTAAAATTCTCTTGCGTAGACATACTATGCTTTAACCCCCCCGCGTCCATTTGTCAAATTAACTTCTTAACAATAAACATTTGTTCTACAACATCTGCAGGATCCGGCCCTTTCTCACGAGCCAAACAGCACAGCTCCTGCACCAAGCACACTGCCACGCGCTGGTGACTGCATAATTTTGACTGTTAAACCTGCGTTGTAATTCTGTGGTTTTGTGGTCTTTTTATAGTGCAATACATTTCATAAAGCTTTTGATTTCTTATCAGTCAGATGAAGCCTTTAAATCATTAAATCTACCTTAACAAAGAACCAAATCAAGAAATACGAGACCATAACAGATTATGGAAAACATTTTTTCTTCCGTGTTCCGTTGGACTATCTTTGATGTAATAGATCCCCTTAATTTTTTACAAAGACAGACAAAGGGAAAGCTCAGAATGCTCAGCTACAACTTATGTGTAATAATACAAAATCTCCAATAATTGTAGCAAACCTGCATTATGTATACACTGACACATCTTCGGTTTATTTACAACATATTTTCAAGGAGTAGTCATATTTTGTATATATTTACATCTTGAACACTTCTGCTTAAAATGATAGAATTTAATATATACAATGTTAAAGGAAGATTAAAAATACAGCACGTCAATGATAAGGAAACAAAATAAACTACAGGCAACGTTTACTGCTCTTACTTAATATAAGATTATGACACAGCTCATGCATTTGCTCTAAAACGTCAATCGTCTCAAATGAGCCGCCATGCTCTTTACCAGTTCACCTGGTGAACGGTGACATGGAGATACATTCCCTACCACAAAGATAAAGATGATCACATTCTTTCACACTCAAAGGATGTAAAGATGGTAATTAAATTAAGTAACATCCAAACCCTTTTTAGAGATCTATCCTTAAAATCAGGGAATAGAAGATTAATTGTTGGAAAATTCGAATAAATAAATAATTTAGACATGGGTAACTTTTCTATTGCTGTTATCGTCATAGAATCCAAGATTACCCTTTTAAAAACCCATTCAACAATTTAAATCTTTTTAAATCATTCCTGTAATGATGAGGGTTGCTCGTAACATGAACATTATACACAATGCGTGTTTTCCGCGTACATTTTTCCAAACATCAATGCCCATTGGCCCCCTCAGACAGTATCCGACTGGGCTCTGTGAACTTGGCTGTCAGCAGGTAGAACAGAGCGGGGCCGGGTACCAGCGCCAGTAATGGAAGGTCCTGGTCCAGCTTGTCCAAACGGGAGATTGAGATGATACCATAAGCATGAATTATCCAATGGCTAAGCAGAACAACAAGGCGTTTCTTCTTTGCAATCAGGTTTTTCAAAGACTTTGGGAAAGGAGAGAAAAAAAAAGAAGATATATATTAGAGACAGGCAAGAAGTCTTGCATTGATTTGACAGATTAAAACTATTACAATATCCAAATCTCGATTAGTTTAAAAAAAATAAACAAAGCTAGCTCATTAAGGTGGGAGGGATACCAGTTCCATTGCTAAAAAAAACAAACCGATTATCAAAAGCTGCATTTTATTATACAAATGCACACCTTTTATTAACAATTAAGGAGAGTGCTGTTACCTGAATCTCTGATGCGGACATATAAACAGCCAGGGTAACAAGTGAGAGTACGAGTATGATGTAAGGAAATGCATAATCTGTGAATGAAAATAAATTGTCAATCAAATCAAACACACATAGAACATAAGATAAACATACTATCCTATGCTAAATATACTCACACAGCAAACCTCCTCCAACCGCCTGTAATACAGTTAGTACTGGGAAGAAATACAGTGCCGCATATACACTTTTCAGGCGATCACTCTTTCCCAGACCGCAGGCTATCTTCTTCACCAGCAGAGGGCGCAGTAGCATCATCAGCACCAGGCAAAATGCGTAGTAGATCAACACCATTGTATAGCTGGAGAAAATCGGAACAGTAGGTGAGCTATTATAAAGACATCATTTTAATGAGGAAACTCATCACACACACACACACACACACACACACACACACACACACACACACACACACACACACACACACACACACACACACACAACACACACACACACACACACACACACACACACACACACACTTTTGTGTGTGTTATAATTACTCACAGTGGGTAGACAGCTTCCTGTGTACAGTGCATTGTGGTAACATAGTCCGGACTGGGGTTGTAGAGCATCGTGTACCAGTCTGAGAGCATCTGGACACGACACGAGCGGATGCTGAGCAGCCCGATGGGCTCAGTGACCAGCAGGGTGACCACGGCCGAGACCCCACACTCCACCATGGCCGTGATGTGCTGGAGCAGAGCACTGGAGCTGAGAGAAGAGGAGACAAAGAGATTCAAAAGACAAACAAATAAAAGTATTTTGGTTAAATAGTTTCCATGTTGATTTAATATTTCTACAAGAACAGGTACAATATTTCAATAGATGATGAATTTGTCTTCATTGTTTATCTGCTGATAAAAATCGGTTTTCAGATCGGCACTCTCCAAATATCGAAATCGGTAAAGTATCGGTGAACCCATTATCAGGGACCCACATACGATTCCAACAGGGCCCTTAATCAGCCACTTTCAACTCTCTATATCCTACGACAATGAGAAGCAATTGACATGGCCCGTATAATTTAGTTGAAATCAAAGTACCAATAGGAAAACTAGCAGGGTTAGTTCCATCTCTGTGGCCGTGGTCAGATTCCGGTGGGCTCTGGACAATTCAAACTGATCCCAGGGCCCTGCATATACTGTCGAGAAGAGTTGTTCTGATACCGATGCCAGTGTCAGAAATGCGTCCGATACTGCCTAAAAGGCAATATGAGGTATCGTTGAGTGAGCAAGTCTATGTGCCGATCTGATAACATCACGTGAAAAAACAAAAAACATGGATGCTGACACTAAACGAGACATTTCTCACTGCATGTTATGTGGGTGGCCAACCCAAACCCAAAGTTCAACATTTCAAACGTTCCTGTTTTGCGCAACAATGCAAGCAACATGAAGGACTAGATGGATGAGATGGACTTGGCGAGTTGGGATGCTCAATTTCACCAGCGGGTGGTACACAAAGGGCTACTTTCACAGCAAAGTGTGTGAGCGATGTGCTGGCGAATGGTAGAAATATAGTTGGGACACTTTATACACTCGCCACTGCACACCAAGAGGATATCAAGAAGGACTTCCAAATGCCAAATTCATGGGACAGTGATGAAGAATTGTTTTAAGGGAACCCATATACAAACCAATGCCTTATCCTTTTCATTCTAGGGGCATTTTGTTAACATAATACAGTTAAACTGCTGCTTGTCCATACCTCTTCTTCCCTGAGTACCACTCGATGAAGAACCAGTGGAGGACCAGGGGCAGCATGGCCATGAAGCCCAGGTACAGCCAGTCGTACAGCTCAGGGGTCTCTGTGCAGCGCTCACATGCCTTTTGGAGGTTAGTTCTCTCTCCCCGAGGGCACACCTACAAGAGATGTGTTCATGTTGAAATATTTGTATTGATTTATTATCATATGGATGTTATCGACGCGAACACTTGTTCTGATAATTACAAAAGGTGGAAATGCTATGAAGTGAAAAAGCACTGAAACCCTGCAGTCTGCTGATTGACTTCCATTCTAAATAACATAAAATATAAGAAATATGTGAAAGATTTGTGTGAAGAAGCCAAGATCTTTTTTAAGTTTGAACAAATTTTCTAGCTTATAAAATTTTGGAGCAGTTAAGGTCGAAAGATTGTAGACAGGATTCATTATAAGAAAGCCAAATAGCTCAGCATTCGCTTAATTAAAACAGATGAATACAATCTTTAATAAAGTGGGAGTAGAGCAGCAGAAACTCTTTAAATTACTGCTGGTCGTCCTCCTACTCTACCAAATAGGGCGACTGAAGATGAAGTCAGAAGGAACAACCTCCCCATGTTTAAACAGGTCCAGTTCATCGAAACGTCTTTAGAGCAGAGGACGGATGTCAATACTCTAGTACTCACACCACACTCGCGCTCCACTGACCCATTGACCATCAGCCGTCCACAGTACAGCCCCGGGCAGGAAGAGCTCATCGCCACCACTGGAAGGATTTAAATCAGTTATTAGTAAGAACATCTGGGAAACACTGCAGATATATTGTTTGATAATACAGATAGAATCAATCATATACAACGCATATGGGAACAGTGGAGGATTCAGAGTAAACAATGTGATGGTAGCGTCTGTCTGCCAACAATTTTCCCTTTATTAATGCATTTCATATATCAATTTAGTCTTCTAATTCATCATGAAATATATGGAATTCAGTGTTTTTTTAAGAAACCTTTGGTTGAAGGAATGCTAATTAATCAATATACGTTTCTCAGAATAGACTAGAATAGGAATTGTATGTTTACACTTCAGTGTTTCCCCTAGTTTTTTTTTGGAGCAATGGTACTGTGAGTTGGTAACCTAGCAACACTAGGGGGGTCCGGGGGGGGGTCCGGTAAATGGATACTTCTGGTGAGACTTTTTGGAAAAAATGTACAGATTAAGCTTCCAAATACGACATAACAACCAACAGATTCAAGCTATCTGAGACCTGGTCATTGTGCCTTCAAGGCTTGAACTTCAGGGCCCCAGACTTACTTTTTTCACTCGGAGCACTGTGGCCCCTAACTGAAAATATATATTTTTTTAATCATCATGCCAATGTGATTTTCATTTTCCCCCTGTATTACTAATAAATATTTAGATAATAGATGCAGAAATTACAATGTGCGGTTTCAAATTCAGTGTCACAATTTATTGTGATTCCCAGCTATACCAACTGTTCCCACGTGTGCGCGCATGCGTTTGACGAGCACGGAAGCGACATGATGCTGCGCCCCCTCTCTGCCCGCTCCCCTCTCCATTGAGAATGCAGCAGGCGCGACAAACGCCTCCTGTGTGATAAGCCCTTTATGGAACATGAAGTCCTGACCGGGTTCGGGTACCGTGGGTTTCGTGATTGACTAATCCGGTGCTGGATATGTTATTCAGGAGCGGAGGAGTCAACTAAAACCGGCAACAGTGGATGATGTGCTTTTTTCCCCACAGCAATCTAAAGCACCAGGCCAAACACCACATAGTGTAATTTTAATTTCCCATGGCTGGCCTCTCACTGAACCTGTACTGTCCTGATCAGTAACTAGCTTGAGCGAAGAGAGCCTACACCAGCTACTTAATAGTCTCACTACCCTTACTTACAAGCGCTACTAAAGTAATACTTGAAAAAATACAGTGTGCTGTATCTCTTTTAGTCATTTTAAACTAGTTTTGGAGAGTGGTTAGCAGGCATTGATGCAGGAAGCACAGAGAAAAAGGAGAGGAAGGACAGAGGGGGCAGAGAGAGGAGAGACAGAGGGGAGACAGAAAGGACAACCAGTGAGAAGATGCTACACAATGTGTAGTAGTAAATCTAACATACTATATCTAGTATGAAAACCTTGGGAGCAGCAGCAGTTTACACATTGTGAGCAATATGTACTACACATTGCTCACAATATGTAAACTGCTTCTGCTCCCATGGTTTTCATACTAGATATAGTATGTTAGATTTAAATGTATATTTAAGATAACAGAATAAGTGGATTTATAAGTTTGTCTCGCAGCATATCAACAACGTATGTTGTGCGTTTTTAATAAAGACACAAGGTAGCCTAAGTAATGTTCCATGTGACATCTCCGATACGACGTTGGCCAGTATAACACGCGGTCATTTTCCATCTTCTAAACGTCACAACCCAGGCAACAGCCAAGTAGACTTTCTTCTCGATGATGTACACGAAAGCATTTTAGACTCGAGATTAATCTAAAGTAAATGTGTCTATAATAGAGACACATTTAAATTGCACACAAGGACCCAGCTGACACATTGTTTTTAGCTTCCAGAAATAGTGCTATCGATGTTGACGTCCTTAAAGAACTTTATTCATATCGAAGTAATCTCCATGTTTCAGTTCAGAGCAAAATATGCTAAACTTACCCATGTTTTGACTTCAATTGAGCCAGATGTGTACCCTGTTGTATGTGTTTGCTCCCGTGACGGATGCGTTGGTTTGCTGCTTCTACTTCCTTGTCTTCCTCTCGTTGGTCTTAATTGGCCGTTAAAAATCATCCTATTGCCTCAATACCGCCGCCAACTGGACTGGAGTTTGGTAAACTGCAAAACATAATTATGTATATATATACACACACATATATATACACACACATATACACATATATACATACATACATACATACATACATACATACATACATACATACATACATACATACATACATACATACATACATACATACATACATACATACATACATATATAATTATTATTATTAATAATAATAATAATAATAATAATAATAATACATATATAATATATAGGAAAACCTATACTTATATAATACCTTATTATATAAGCCTGCCTGAAGTGAATGCACGGGACAAGCCCATGAGGCGATATAGTGCATGAAATATATTTTTTTTCTCAAAGTTAAGTTCAAGACTCGTTGGGCTGCGCTTGCGTGTATTTACCCCCCTAAGCATATGCGCCGTTGAAAGGTTTGATGCTGGTCAAAACAGACATTTAATTATGTGAATGGTAAAGCTCAACTATTATTTTCCACTCTTTTGGAGCGTGCAGCCAACAAGGTAGGCTATTCCTTTTTCCTTGTCTGAAATTTCTTTGGTAAATGTCATCTCACATGCTGGTTATTGTTTATGTCAGCTAACATGGTTTCTATATTTTCTCGTTAATATTGTGTGTATAGTTTGTTGTGTATAGTGGATTTGGAGAGTAGGATAAACCAGTAACAAAAAGGCTACTTGTGTCTGCCTGTGCTTCGAGGGAGTTATGGTTTGCGGTGTTTTGGTTTATTGTTGTTTTCTCGATGTCATACATGAGTGAACGAATTGAGGTCTGTCAGTTAATATTTAAAATATTTGACTTCCCTTTATTCGTTATTTTTGTTACAAATTGTGAACTTCCATTTAGTTTCCGATTTTGAATACTTAAAAAAAGGAAAACAAATTGATATGAAAGTCACATAAAGTAATAGTAGCCCTCACCATGGTACATTTTATGGGTGCATTTCATTTTGTGGGCAACAGAGGGCGGCACTGTTTCACAGATACTGGATTTTATTATGCAAGGGAAAATGCACCTCAGATCCCTTGATCGAAGTGCTTAACTGGCTCTCGTCATTTGTTTCAGGCTCTGCGTTTCTAAACTCCCACATTAACAATATACTTAGTGACTAAGGGTTGCTGTAGAAATTATTACGTAAAATAAATTAATCATTATCAGTAACATCACACATTATTATGTCATTAGCCAAACAGATGTGGTTTGTGGTGGTAGCTTGATTTATTACAATATTTGGCGATGCACTATAACGATTACAATTATTTCTTGTATTGTGAGGTGTGCAATGACACATTTATACAACAGTTGAGAGAATTCCACACTGATCCCCACATTTTTTCTAATTCCTTGATTGAATGTTAAATTCACCAGGAGTTCTGCAATGATGTGGGCCCTCTCCCAACCCAACATTACCATATTGTTGCCAGTGGATGATGCCAGCCTGAGACACAGAAGTGCAGAACAATACACTTTTTTGAAGAATATTCTATACATATATATTTAATCTGGTTTATTCTCATAGGCCTCTTGCATGTCCAATTGGCCCATTCCTGGCTCCATGCGCATGGGGCTGTCCTGGTCCCCAGTGGAACGGCATTTTCCACACCATGGAGCTCAGGTTGGAAGGCGTATTCAGGTGCACATAATTGGCCCTGGTGACTTCTGGTGGGTTTAGATTGTACCTAACATCCTCTTTGGCCGGGCCCCAAGTCTTGATGGTTGAAGGGTTAGAGGTGGGAGCCGCTAAACCATAGGAGGAGCCGAATGGGTGTCTTTCAGTAAGCTTTGCTGGATCAAGCTCAATCGAGTGAGGAGTTTCAGGGCTACGGGTATTGCTGTGCACAAAAATTCCTGGAGTGAAAATGGGCTCGTGAATTTATTTGAATTAAATTGCACTGAAAGTTAAATTATTGATTTTACTGTATTCATAAAATGATAAAATATTTCATGCGTAAATTTATTTAATTTAGGCAAGAGCTCATTTAGATTTCCCACAATTTTGCAGATGAGCCGATATGATCATCGGAGCTTTGTCTTCTGTAGATAGACATTAGCATATAAACCTACTGCATAAATTTAGAACCGCCACAACTGGCCGTGCACTGTGCCCTGGATGTTGGATATTGTCTTAATCACGATGACAATATCCATTCTTACTTGCAAAAATAGAGATAATGAAGTGTAAATATAATATATATATATATACAATATAATGAATACAAGTATAAATGGAATCAAAAACTTTGTGGGACGCCTCCAGAATAACAAAAAAAAAGAATACAATCACCCTATCTCAAAACATCATTCTCGCTTGTTCTAATTGCCCTATTAAAATATTCTGCCTTAAAGATGTGTCATATCAGAGGACTTGAGCCTCATTACAGAGCACGCCGCAGCCAATTATCTGAGCCTTTCCTTGTGGGAAGTCAGAGCAGCCAGAGGAGGCTTGCAGCGGAGACGGATCTGGAAGCAGCCCACTTCCAGCCGGGCCTCCACTCTGTGAACGTGGCCCCCCCGACGCAGACAGGTAGACACCGTCTCCGGGTGCCCCCTTCCCAGTTCCTAAGCCCCAGTCAGATGACAAAGCCTGTGACCTTTACCTGGGTAGATAATGACTTGTTCTTGTCCTTGTGGGGGGGGGGGGGGGCTTCACCGTGGTAACCGTGGGAGCGAGGCGTCTCCAGGTTGACATGTGACGGCCTGTCGTTGGCGGTTAAGAGTCTGCGCTTCAGCCACCTCTGGAAGACGTGTTCTTCATAGACGAGACACAATAAATCTCTTTTGTCTGACTTTAAAAGTAATACTGTGTTTGTATGACAGTTAAGTGCCTGACCTAAATGTACACACCGCATACCACATTTTGGTGTAGGATATGGATTGTGGAAACCTTTTTTTTTATGCATATATACTTTATTTGCCCAAAAATAACACCATTCAATGAAAACTCTTTTATTGTTCCATCCTTTTCATATTGGTTGTTGTTGTTCTCGGTGACTGTAAATGCCTTCCAGACATCGTTTAAGATGTAGTGGTTGTAACGTCGTGCACACTAGCCCACTTCCCCTCTAGATAAACAAAAACAAGTGTGCGATAACAGCAGTAGTAGGGGTCGTGAGCATGTTGAGTCTGTTATAGAGCGCTGATCAGACCGAGAGGCCGAACAACCCCGAACCTTGAGGGGAAACAGCGGCGGATGAATGACGTTGTTTGGCCCAGAGAGCCAGCGGGGATGATGTTTCGAGTTGCCATAAGTAGTCAGAAGTGAGCTATGTGGACAATAAGCTGTAGAGGACTGTGTTGGTAAACAAGGGGTGTAGGAGGAGTCGTAGGCTCATGGTAAAAGGGTTATTTCAGACGGCAAAAAGATAACAATCCTAATTGTTCTAAGATAACAATTCCACAAGACTTCTCTGGTGGCTTGGTAGTTGTCTTGTATTTTATTTAAGTTACTTTTATCTACAGCTTGTTATATATAAGTATGCCTATGTATCTTTATTTTCTTTATATTTATTAATTTATGTACATTTACTGACCTGCCGCACTCTCCCCCGGATTTATTCACCTTGCTATCTACGATATAGTTTTGCAAGAGTGGAAACCCCTATTTGTTTGTTGTACCCCACGACTGAGCCATAGGTACTCAATCCCTAAAGATAAAAGTAGAACAATGAACTTTAACCTTGACATATTGAAGTGGATTCAAGCTCTTCACCTGACCCTGAACATTTACAGTACACCTCCTTAGGTCTTTTTTGAGTAAACAGTAGCAGCTCTTTAAAGATACAACTGAGGTAAAACATTAATAAACAAATATACAGCATAAGCACAAAGGGAGCAGATAGAAATGCATTTACAGTCCTTGACAATAGGAGCCTGCCTAACGTTGAGCGGGAGAAAGTAAACTTCAAGAGGGAAAAAAAGTAAAGATGTCATTATTTATCATCTCAAATCTGACTTATTTATGAGGCAGAAACAGAATGAAATTCTCGGTTGAATTTGTCCTGAATTATTTATTCTGAAATGGTTAATTCCATACAAAGCTCTGGCAGATCCCTCCTCTGTTCTGATAAATACTTTATAAACTTTCCTAAATCAAAAAACGAGAAAGATGGGAGGTGAAGAGTGAAGAATTGTCTTCTACTCCCTTCAAGAAAGATCAAGAATTCTACATTTTTATTAATTATAATAATTAATCATTATTAAATAAGACAATATATATATCTCCAAAAGATATGACGGTTGAAATTTTCATCGCATCTAAAGCAAATTGACAGTGGAACCGGAGAACTAAAGATATATTAGGTAATGTGAGGGTGTTGACTAGTCTTTATAACTGAGGTGTTTGGATGCACGATAGAGTCCTAGGATGGCGTCGTCAGAACACTGCTAATGACAGACGCTCGCTTGATTACAGCTGAATGTGGGGCTGAGGGGAAGCTGGAGTGATTTAACAATTTAGCAGCACCCTCCTTTGTGTGTTTCCATTACTCATGCTTGGACAACAGCCTCTTTACATCTTCCTCTCGCTCAAAACAAACACCCCCATGTGGGCACACACACTCATACATGCATAATCTCACACACACACACACACACACACACACACACACACACACACACACACACACACACACACACACACACACACACACACACACACACACACACACACACACACACACACACACACACACACACACGCAAACACGCACACAATTGCACATCCGCACACAAACAAATACACGTATACCCACAACAGAATCTCCTCTAACTGGACCTGCAGGATCTGAATGGATCCCATGCATCAGACGCACATATCCAGCACCTAGCTACCATGTGAAGGCACAGAGCGAAAAGCGTCATGCTCTCGAATACACGTTTTATTCTTGTGACTCAGTGCTTGTGCAAGATATAGTGCAAGTGTCAAGTGAAATGCTATTTATTTTCTTCATCAACACTTCAAAAAGTAAGAACAATATCTGCAGTAGTTTCAGAATTAATAACACAGTGTGTCTCTTCTATGTATAAAGAGAGATAGGGCCTATCCAAGTGTATCTAACACATCATTCCCTCAACATTAATGTCCAAATTAATGCTTCAAACAGAAAACAACAAAGTGCACATTCGAGTGACACATTGGAAGTCTGTAAGTCTCTGAAAAAAAACAAACATTGTTTTCACCGGAACTCAATAGGAGTGGCCCGCCGCCCCGCTGTCCGTCTGTCCATAACTAAGCCCCTCCCACACCGCCGTCCCCTCCGACTCGGCCAGTGCCTGGTGAGGAGCTCGCTGTTGAAACAGACCGTCGTGGAAAACGCCGTCCACCCAATCTCTGAGCGTGGCCACTGGTGAATCATGCCTCCTGCTGGGAGTGGCTGCGGCGGCAGTCAGCCCCATGCTGGCGGGATAGCCCGGGGAGGAGGGATACGCCAGCATGCAGGGGGAGTACTCCGGCTGTAAAGACGCGGCCTGGCGAGCAATAGACCAGATCTTCAGCGTGGCCTCGGAGGAGACGGGGAGGTCCACCAGAGGGTAGAAGGTGTTGTTCTGGGGCTGGTTCGCGGTGAGGCCGTTGCAGTCCAAGGGAATCCTGTGTTTCCCGCGCGTCGTGTCCGAGTCACTAGCGATGGGCTGTCTGCTGTGCGAGAGCTCGGCCAGGGGGGTTTCTGTTCCGCCTTTGTCGGGGACATAGTCTGTCTTTGGTTCACTCTCTGATCCGTCGGACTCCAGCCGGTCAGAGTCCTCCGGGTCGCTCTGCAGATCGTCCAAACTCTGACCTGGGAGAGATAATCCGGTTACAGTTAGACGTGTGTGCCCTCTGATCCGGTGCCGCGGTGTGCCCACGCATCCCTTATTGTACTCACCGCAGGCTTCCTGCTCACTTTTAATTTGCTCTTCCCCTGCGTCGCTGTCTTCGTCAGGGCCTCGATCCTCTGAGCTCTTGCAGGCGCGCGGCGACCACGTCACCTTGTTCTCCTTCTTCAGCCTCCTGCGTGCGTTGGCGAACCATGTGGACACCTGAGCGTGACAGAGTGCAGAGGAGGCCGGTTATAGGACAGACATCGGGGCGTCCGCAGCCAACATGCAAGCATCCCCTGATCAACATGGTCAGCCCTACCTGCTCATTAATGACTAAAAAAAAGAAATACTTTCTTTTATACACGGGTTGGAGTAAATACACACCGTGAGCTGAAGGACGGATTAAGCATCCAACCATTTCAATGTTTTAAAATGTTTTCTGTCTGTCAATTATGACACCCATTACACTCCTAACCACCACATCCCACTCTATGTTACTACGAAAGAATTCTTCCTTGCTAATTAAGGACGTTTTTTCTTGCCCTCTTGGGGGCTGGGGCTAGAGGGCTGTCATAAATATATGGCCTGTTAAGCTCTTTCAGACTGTACCTGTGATTAAGGGATACACAAATAAAATTGAATTGAATGATTGATTCAGCATTTAAAAGCCTTCATTCTATATATCTCCTTTATTGGGAAGGGTTGGAGGACGGGTGTACCTGCGTGAGGGTCATTCTGGTGATGATGGCCAGCATGATCTTCTCCCCCTTGGTGGGGTAGGGGTTCTTCTGGTGCTCCTGCAGCCAGGCCTTCAGCGTGCTGGTGGTCTCCCGGGTGGCATTCTTACGGCGAGACGCTCCATCACTGCAGGAGTACCTGGGGACCATCAACACATCAGAGCGGGCAGCCAGAGGGGACTGCATAACAGCTGATCCAGCTGGACTGAAATGGAGATGTTTAAATGGCGTGAGTTACCTGTATCTGTCGTCAGGGTACTGCCCGAAGCTGTACTCATAAGGATAGTAGGCTGGGACTTGAGATGCCCCAGTTTGTGCAGGCATGGCCCCTTCTTTGGAATCGAGTGGGTTCTGCAAAATAAAAGTATGATATAGCCTATTAATGAACCAGGACGAACCGAAATGAAGCGGTTCATTCATATATAAATAAACCACTACAGTGATTAAGCCGCAGCTTATCAAGAGAAAGGTATTTCCCGGACCCGATACTTTTTAGTGTCCGCTGATTAAATGAGAACAAACTGAGTGTTTAAAGTGAAACTCACCCTGGAGTAGATGGCAGATGCATCGCTGGAACAAGTATCATAGTAGGCTTGACCCTTGGGGTAGGCACCGCCGCAGAGACCGATGCTGGTCGCCGCGGGGGACCGCAGCACCCTGCCCTCGTACAGCGGGCAGCTGAGAGCCGGATGGGATGGAGAAGTTTTCATGTCCATGAGAGCCCGTCCGCCGGGCTCCACACAACCGCTCAGGGAGCCCGATGTCATTAGAAACTGCAAATCAATTACAAATCTTTCATTAAATGTTTTGTTGCGTATTTCTTAACGTCTGACGCATTCGCGATTCATTTATCGCAGAATGTAAATAAAAAACAATCGGCTAATGGGGAATAAAATCGGGCATATTTATAATTGAAATGATCAAATAAATAGTACAATCAATATAAGTTATTATACATGGCTTACCTGCGGCGTGCTAGAGTAAGAGTATCCCAGGTGTGAATAAGCCATGGTCCGGATCACAGGTGAGCGAAATATGGCTCTAAATCAACTACATCCAACTAAACGTCCTCCAACTTATCAAGGCAGCGTTATGCGCAATTTTCAAACGATGCTTTGCACTTTGGTCATGCGTCGATCGGGCATTAGCTCAAAATAAATAGCACCCGAATCCTTAAAGATCTTTTCCATTTTTGTAGAATCAGCATCACACACACGCACACTTCGGAGGTTGACAATGAATCCGCACAATGATATCAAATCATACAGCTCCTCGTGCCCTCTTGGTTTAAACATGCGTGCCTCTGTCACGTGGATCCCGGTGTGTGTGTGTGCGTGTGTGTGTGTGTGTGTGTGTGTGTGTGTGTGTGTGTGTGTGTGTGTGTGTGTGTGTGTGTGTGTGTGTGTGTGTGTGTGTGTGTGTGTGTGTGTAGCCCACTAGTTTTATTTATCAGGAAAACTCGCTTCATCAATTCCGCTCCTCGTTTCCTTTCACTTCCTATACCTATACAAATAGTTTACGCAAGAGCAATTGCGCGTCCGCAGAGCGGAGGGACAGGTAGGCTATTAACAACATCCACGCGCACCGCGCGCTGTGACCGGAGGCGCGTCGCGAACGCACGGTGACACCGCATTGACATCAGATGATTGATGACTACACGCCGCTATTAGCATAATCGTTTTGCCCTGTAGCTTAGATAACTTGTCACCACGGAGAAATCTACTTGTCACCCGCTTATTCATGAATCTTGAAACTGCAGGTCTCCCTCGAAGCAAATTAATCAAAGAGTAAACACTCTTTCATTCCCTGGAATAAGCACCTTTAGCAGCTGAATGGTTGTCATGTTTTAATGACGCTATAAGCCGCTAAGATATTTCTTCTCATCTCGGTTAAAGCGTCCATTTGTCTTCTTGAAACGCAGAGTTGGAGGTTAATTTATAACAGATTCAAACAGGCACTGTAAGGGAAAGGTTTGAAACAGGACGGTATGCTGGTTAATATTTGTTTTTATTAATATGATAATTGGCCTTGCCTTTTCCAGTCCAAAGAAGGGGTTGGCAGGATAAGTTAGAGGCTGACGTTTGCCCTTTTTTTATATTTGTATATGTAGAAGACAAAATAAGAACAATCTGCATGGTTGGCTTTTAAAGGTTGGAAAAATAATACATTAAAAAGTTACAGAATGCAAAAAAAAGATACAGAATTAATAGAATGGTTCTGCGATGTGGCGATGGGAAAGCTAAAGCTGAAGCTCTAAAGATACAGCGTCAATGATGAGGGGCGAATAGACGCATTTTTCTGCGGGCAAACGACCATAGCTGGCGGGAAGAGACGATGGCTTCACCCGAATACGCCCCTCGCTCTTCCAATTGCTTTTGTTTTGGGCGGAACACGCCTTAAGATAATGATGCAGCTGAAGATGATGAAGATCATGAAGAGAGATTGAAACTTTGTTTAGAGTTGTGCTGGGGGGGGGCATATCTACTGAATAGACAGGAGATACGTAGTGGCGTGAGGGGACGGGGAAAGTTAAAAGGACACAAGTAAAGTAGCACACAGTGAGGCCAGAACCAACGGCAGCGTCTCACCAGAAAACGTCTCTGCCCGCCGGGGTACACCGCATCTTCCCCTGCTTGATTGACATTCCATTTGCCCCATGGAAGATCTGTAGATATTGGACATGGACTTACTGTCTCTCTCTCTATGGTCTGTGCTCAACGCTTGGGAAATTGAGTTATTTCATCAGTGTGATGGGGTCGCATGTCCTCTTGCCAAAACAAGCGTCACTCCACAGTGGAGGGTTGTGTAAAGTAACTGACAATAAACACGACTGCTTTTAATATTGCTTTCGCTGTGATCTAAACAACTTCCATGGAACGCTGTCTGAACAAAATACCTACACTACAGGCTGAGGTTTTATATTTTTTAAGATATAGGCCTAGGCATCATTTTTTTTCTCTCCAAATGGCATCATCTTTGGCAGATATATCTAGAGAACAAATAGCATGCATAAAGGTTCATGGATTATATGCTATCCGTCTTTGTTAATATTGCATTGCTTTTATATTACATATTTATAAATGCAATCCCCAGTATTTCTTACTGCATTGTTAGACTGTGATTATATCGTTTTGATCCTGCCTCCTATCCATCATTCATTCATGAAGCTACTCCACAATGTTTGTATCTTCTAGTCACCCCTTCACCTGGCTTGTGCCATTTTGCAGGAGGAGGTCATTCATTTTTTGGCCCTATAAATATTACTGGTGTTACTTGGTGTTTGTGTGTATTTTTGAATCATAGTTTTCCTGTGTACCTTTTAACCATTGCATCAAGTAAAATGAACTAAAGTAATAAATTGACTGTACAACCTTAGTTCATTTGGGCCGTAGGAGTCACCTGTGTGCACACTCGTGGAGACATCAGAGCAGAGTGTGCTCTCAGTAACTCAACGGAACCGAACAGGACGCCGCGTCTCGTCACCCGGCATAAACATCCCGCTTTGAACGGTGAACCCTTTGCGCCTAGCAGCTATAAAAGGCTATCAAAGCTACAGAAAGACTCCATTAATGCAGGCTTTGTGGAAAATGTGCCGACGTTGGCTCAGCCTCTTCCACTATGTAGCTATGGCGGCCGTTGAGTTCGAAAAATGTATGGAAACTATGGGACCGGCTTGTCTTTTATTTGGGGGGAGTTGGGCTGTTTGAGCTCCAGCCGGACAGATCAATACTCCAATAATCAATAATCCAAAGATCAATACTCCTACAATACGCACTAATGCAGGAGGTGGCTCTAACATGTTGCTGATTAAAGCATGTTTGAATGCTGTTGAACTTTATATAATTAACTGGGCTGCAGTAGCAGTTAGACCTACCGTTGTTTTGTGGTGAAAGAAAAGAAGTGCACCGCAGCAAAGTGCACCGCAAACCATAGATTCCATGCAGAATCAATACCTCTCTGTAAAAGTTTCAACTGATAAACTGAAATTTTTAACCTTCATAAAGAATATATACTGCAGGTCTGCTGTATTCGATATTATTTTATTTTAGCTAGCTATACCTAATTAACTGGGTAATCATTCAGTCTTTTCTTTGCAGCACAACCCATGACACGTGTTTTTATCAGCTAGTCTCAGGTCAAAGAGGAGATCAGAAAGAATACAACAGTTCACCTGGAGCAAACCTTTTTGACCCACCTTGAGTTTTACACTCAAACTGCGGGAGATATTTGGGACCATAGGTGGGGTTGCAGGTGCAAAAAGAAGACCCATGATGGATTCACTCATGGCACGTTTCCACCAGCAGGTGCGCTTAGGCCCAGTACGATCAGGCCCGGTAGGTGCGCATTCCCGCATCTCAGTTACGGCTCGCGTTTCCACCGCCGACAGTACCCTAATGGTAGGACGGGGTTTAGGCCGGATGGCGATAGCCGCGGGAGCTACGGAGCTACGATTCACTCATGGGAAACATGCTATGGGTGAATCCATCATGGGTCTTCTTTTGCACCTCATAGCAGCCCAACACTGTGTAGCCTGCTGATAAATCCAATGAAAAGAAGAACACGACACAATAAAAAGAGCAACAAAGTAGGACGTCAAGGAAGGCCGGCAAGCTTTTGCGCAACATTTCCTCAATAAACAAAGCTTTCGCCGTTGTCCAGAAACACCTTGCGGATACTGTGTTTTTTGTTATTATCCCCCTATCGCACAGAGGTGACGATTCTGTCAACCAATCAACGGCCGGTAGAATGTAGCTCAAATTTTTTGGCAACCTTTCAGACTGCTTGGTACCCGAACGGAGGAGTACTGAGAGATAAGTATGGCTAATCACGGCTAAATCCCGACTCCGCCCACTTTTGGTGGTGGAAACGCCAACCTTTCCGCACCTATATTCGTACCAAACCGAATCCACCGGTGGAAACGCGCCATTAGTCAGGTAAAGTTCATACACTTATGTCAAATGATGTAGTGCTCACATTTACTGAGAATAGGTAATAATAGTGATCTGGCCATTACAGATGCATTTTCAACCTCTGCAAAGTAAGACTCTTCTCAGCTCCCCCCTGTGATTTAACTTCCATTCTTAACTGCCAAACTTGTCTTGTACACCTCAGTCGTTTTCTGACAAACAAAATAATTTTTTGGCTTCCTTCTCACCATCCTCTTAACTCGTATTTTGAGAATACTTTAGACTACAATGTAAAGATGAAGCATTCTCTTATAATTCTTCCCTTTCTGTATGCATGAGCAAGTTAAAAAATATGGAGAGTTCTCTTCAATAATTTACTTGTCTGTTTAAACAGCAACATGCACAAGAGGCCATCATCCACTGCTTAATGGAGTTCGTTGGCATCAGCAGAGGAACTCAAAGAGAAAAACAAGACATTTTCTGATGATTGTAGTGTCCATGTTAACCATACTTTGTCTGTTCTTCAATAATTGTAAATGGATATCTCTACAGGCAAGTACCAAATGTCAGAGTGTGGAAAAAAGTATGTCCTTTCAATTAAGTTTAATATTTAGATTAATTTAATTTGTTTTTCGTTGATCTGAAAGGATAAATGCTGATATTTTACTGTATGCCATTTATTTATTCACATCTTTCACAATTTCATTTGTTAATTCTGATACAATATCTGTTTGTTGTATCAGAATTGATAGTTTTTCAAGCCTAATATCTGCTCCACAAAGCAAATATTTTATGAAGCTGAGCTGCCTTCATACCAAAAGTCATAATTCGACCAAAAAATTAATAGAGCATATAATGGCTAAATAATACCCTGTCTTCATCAGTGTCAAATTAAACAGTATTAAATGCCCACGTTAACTCCTTGAAGCGCTTCTTTCAGTAACTTAAAAAAACAAAACATATACATTATTGCTTCTGGACACCAATTCATATGTTTTGACAGGAGGTCTTCGAGGAAACCATCAAAGAGGACCGAGAACGTCCTGAAGACTTGTAGCGTCATACTATTGATGTCTGGGAAGCCTCAGACCGACATCAAATAACCCGCTGCTCAGACGGAGCTTTACCACTAACACACACTGTGGCATTAAACCATACGTGTCAGCGTGACTTTCCCTTTGACGCCGAAGTCCACCGCTGCCCATACCTCCCCACATTCACACAAGACGCGCCGCTGGACCCCCATGGTGGTCCAGAAGTTTGAGTTCCTCAGAAAAGTCCCTCTGATGTCAAGAAAGAAATGCCATGCTTTCTCAGCAGAGTGGAACGTTCACATAGTGTTGTGGGGAGAATGGTACAAACAGAGGATTTTACCCCATTGTCCCCTAAATGGGGACTTATTTCAGTAACAGTGATACAATGGCATATATTACCAGGTAGAGGATCGTAGAAGACAAATGACCATGTTTCAAAAAAAATAAAATAAAAAGGTTTTGTGTTCACTGGCTCTTTTAAGTTACCCATCAATGATGAAATACACATTTGTAGCATGTCTTTTGAAGTGTTTGTGATTCTGTGAGATATTTAGTTATTTTGTATTGCATTCATCTCAAGCAGTAATGCTTGACACGGTTAGCTAGACGCTCACAGTACTGGAAGCTATTCACAAGGGACTTTGGATTCCTGATTCTGGTCTTCCAGTTCCTTTCCTCTCTACCTCTGGCTCTCATTTTACATTTTATATCAGATGTACTGAAGTTGATGTTGGTGTTTTCTTCAAAGATTAGTGCAGTTTAAAAAACAACAACATTTGAGATAAAAAAAAGGATCAGCAAGTGGAAGGATCATCATTTTGTTTTTGGAAAAATGTTTGTGACTGAGTTTCTCACTCAATATTGTTAAGAAATTGGGGCAGTTTATTGCTTTCTACTAATACACCAGACTGTATATGTTGCAACCGTGTTTCAAAACATAATACAATTGTTGTTTTTTAAAAGTGTCACACTGTTTGCTTGAATAAAAATATGCCATTATGAAGCTAAAGAACAGGGAGTACAGTTTAGTAACAAAGACAGCAAATGTAAAGATAAATTGAGTACCTTTTGATAGAACACTTCTTAACTAAGTAGAGCTTACTTGAAATATTCTCTGTAACTTCTACTAATGTCTGTGTGGAATTCGTTACCGAGCTTTTTCTTAGTAAATTTCCCTCCACATTT
>OLKM01000463.1:0-15000 GCA_900291075.1 Melanogrammus aeglefinus | reverse complement strand
GATACAAGGTGTTATCCCCAACATTCTGCCATTGTTATGTGTCAGGGTAGGTCGAACCAACCTGGCCCTCCGGGACATAGCCAGGGCCAGATACCTTATCAAGGGAGAGTGCGTCTGTTCACGTGTTTTTATCCATCCCCTTTTTGTATTATAGAAGAAAGAACGTTGCTGAAGACAGCCTCGGAATTAGCATTTAATTTCAGTCTGCTGTCAATTATTGTTCCCAAGTAGGCTACTTGCACTTGCACTGGTCAATGACATCAATCTGATTCCCCTTAATGCAGGTATGTGGTGGTGAGCAGATTGGTTTCCTTCTAAGGTCACTGACCACCTTTGTCTTTGCTGTTTGTTAAAAAGTAAATGATCCAGGCTACAAAAGGATTATCGAGTTTAAAATCAGTTAATAGTTTCTCAGCTAAAACATGTGGCTGTGTGGTATTAAAAGCAGATGAAAAATCAAAGAATAAGAGCCTGGCATGTGTGCCTGCTCCTTTCAAGTGGCTAAAAAGATGATTGAGCAGTGTGATTTGAGCGTCCTCAACTCCACTCCACGCCCTAAAAGCAAAAGAGTGTGTGTGTGTGTGTGTCTGTGTGTCTGGTCGTCTTTTGGAAAAGTATGTTAATGACCTTATTCTTTCACATCTAATTTATCGAAATAAGCTCACAAAATAATGAGGCTAATATCGTTGCACTCCTTGGAGTCTCAGGCCCTGTCCACACGAACCCGGGTATTTTTGAAACCGAACTTTTATGAACCGCGGTTAAAAAAAAATTTGCGTCCACACCACCGGTTTCATAAAAAATAACTCCGTCCACACGAGACCGCAAATCCGCCTCAACCGTGCTTTCCAAAGCAGTTGGTGACGATAGCACTCCAAACAGGAAGGCCATTTAGCCAATCACAAGGCTGGAAAAATTCATACCGGAAAAACAACAATGGCGAACCGAGGCCGGACAGATTCCTTCGTGTGGACGGACAGTTACTCATGAATTTAAAATAAGAAGAATTCAAGAAAATGTGGATTGGGAGTCGTGTCAGTCCAAGATGATAATCTGATGATCTGATGATAGTCAAGTGATACGTTGGTCTCCATGGATACTACTTATACTGTTTACCGTCGCACAGTGTGACGTCAAACAATGTCGACAAGGAACCAAAAAACTGTGGTTTTCCCGTCCACACGTGACTGCTGAAACCGGAGTTTTCGAAAAGTTCACCCTGGACTCCGGTTACAAAAAACTCTGGTTTCAGGAGCCGACAACTGCGGTTACGTGTGGACAAACTGCGAAACCGTGTAGAGAAACACACGGTTTAAAAAAAAACGGGTTCGTGTGGACGGGGCCTTAGGTTCTATATGGCATATTGTTTGTGTAGTTAGCATGACATGACGTCCAAACACACAAACGCGAATATATATACAATCATCTTTCCAATCGATTAATAGCTTTCAAGAATCAGACGGTCAGATTAAAAAAATGAGTTTTGGGTTAAGAGTTGTAGGTAACGGGGTGTGTCATCCCCGTGGTTACGACCCTAGCCAACTTTGTGAATATTTTTTCGGACCAATTTTTAACCGAAAGACCCAACTCCCTCGCGGACACTGCAGTCAAACGCTGCTCAGACAGAGCTCCACATGGACTTATTTCAGTAACGGTGATAAAATTGCATAGATGACTATGTTGACGGTTATATAAGACAAATGACCACGTAAAACAAATAAAAGAGGGAGCGCTTTTGGGTTCAATGGAACTTGGATTATAAAGTGAATGGATTCTAGATTTGATTTGTTTTCCATTGCTTGATGAACCAATTGCCATCACTGATGTTGGCAGATGTCCTATGGTAAAAATGGTGAAAGCACATCTGTCGAAACTCGACACAATTTCAACCAGTATGTCACTGATATTGAGGCAGTGTCAGAAAAACTGGAATGGTTGAGGAATGTTCAGTGTGAATGAAAGAAAAAACCATCCTACAGGACAATCAGATTCCTTCTCTGATCGTGGGCATAAGATGGCAAATGCTGAAAGTCATCTGCAGAGTTTTGGTGTGATGTTAACATGGAATATCCTAAGCTGGGAAAGCATGCATTGCATGAACATTTGCCTTTGGGATCTACTTATATGTAAAGTGACCTTCTCAGCTTTGACTCATCAAAACAAAGCAGAGGAACAGGCAGGTAACAGCTACAGCCAGACTGAGCCCAGAACTATCAAAACTTATGAAAGACAAACAAGCTCAATGTCTCATTACCTCAAGCTACTCATTAAAGGAGTTCAAACTGCAACTGAGTCAGTTTATAAATATAATAATAAATATATCAGTAGTGTTAGGATACTTGAGTATATTAAAAATAAATGTAGGAGAAACACCAATACACATGAGTCAGGGCCGCATGGCAACATCAAGGGGTACATACAGGGCTGTAGTGGTGCCTGGAGAAGTTTCTGACATGCAAGACTACTCTTGCATATTTAGTTCACCTAAAAATAGGCCAGTAGTATTTGTACATTGTCCGTTAACTTCTGCTCCTTGACTTCAGTGAGTACGGATCAGCTTGAAATGAACTATTCCTTATTCCTTAGTCCATCCACACATGATAAAACTACTCACCTTGTAAGTAGTCGATGCAGTATATTATTTTGTACACCATCTTTTGCAACGGATAGTGTAGGCCAGAGTGCAGCACCATTATGAAATTAACCTTTATCAAGGGGCAGTTTGCAAATATTACTGGTGCTACACAGGCGGCAAGGTACTTCAGTCAGAGATGAGTTAACTTTGAACAAACATTACAATACCCTCATATTTCAAAGAATTGTAATCAATATATTCACCAATATATATTAGAAGATTGATGAAGGTTGATGGTGGTTCGTCGTCAATTTCCCTGATGGAAGTCTGACTGAGGTAGCTAAACATCTCCGCAGTGGCAAAGCCCCAGGGATTGATGAGATCCAGCCAGAAATGCTAAAAGCTCTGGGTGTTGAGGGGCTGTCTTGGTTGACACACCTATTCAACATTGCGTGGGAGTTGGGTACAGTGCCAAAGGAGTGGCAAACTGGAGTGGTGGTCCCCCTGTCCAAAAAGGGGGACCAGAGAGTGTGTGCCAATTCCCGGGGTATCACACTTCTCAGCCTCCCTGGTAAAGTCTACTCCAAGGTGCTGGAAAGGAGGGTTCGGCCGATCGTCGAATCTCAGATTGAAGAGGAACGATGCGGTTTCCGCCTCGGACGTGGAACTACGGACCAGCTCTTCACTCTCGCAAGGATCCTGGAGGGGGCCTGGGAGTATGCCCATCCGGTCTACATGTGTTTTGTGGATCTGGAGAAGGCATATGACCGGGTCCCCCGGGAGAAACTGTGGGAGGTGCTGTGGGGGGGGTCTCTCCTCAGGGCCATCCAATCTTTGTACTCCCAAAGCGAGAGCTGTGTCCAGGTTCTCGGCAGCCAGTCAGTCTCATTCCCGGTGGTTGTTGGCCTCCGCCAGGGCTGCGCTTTGTCACCAATCCTGTTTGTGATATTCATGGACAGGATATCGAGGCGTATTCGTGGTGGGGAGTGGTGTTCGGTGGTCTGAGGATCTCATCACTGCTCTTTGCAGATGATGTGGTCCTGATGGCATCATCGGCCTATGACCTTCAGCAATCACTGGATCGGATGGCGGCCGAGTGTGAAGCAGCTGGGATGAGGATCAGCACCTCTAAATCTGAGGCCATGACTCTTAGCAGGAAACCGGTGGTTTGCCGACTCCGGGTAGGAAATGAGTCCTTAGCCCAAGTGAAGGAGTTCAAGTACCTCAGGGTCTTGTTCGCGAGTGAGGGAACGATGGAGCGTGAGATTGGCCGGAGAATCGGAGCAACGGGGGCGGTATAGCATTTGCTTTACCGCACCGTTGTGACGAAAAGAGAGCTGAGCCGCAAGGCAAAGCTCTCGATCTATCGGTCAATCTTCGTTCCTATCCTCACCTATGGTCATGAGGGATGGGTGATGACCGAAAGGACGAGATCACGGGTACAAGCGGCAGAGATGAGTTTTCTCAGGAGGGTGGCTGGATTCTCCCTTAGGGATAGGGTGAGAAGTTCAGTCATCCGTGAGGAGCTCGGATTAGAGCCGCTGCTCCTTTGCTTAGAAAGGAGTCAGTTGAGGTGGTTCGGGCATCTGGTAAGGATGCCCACTGGGCGCCTCCCTTGGGAGGGGTTCCAGGCACGACCAGTGGGGAGGGGACCTCGGGGAAGACCCAGGACTAGGTGGAGAGATTATATCTCAACACTGGCCTGGGAACGCCTGGGATCCCCCGTCAGAGTTGGTCAATGTGGCTCGGGAAAGGGAAGTCTGGGGCCCCCTGCTTGAGCTGCTGCCCCCGCGACCTGACCCCGGATAAGCGGATCACGATGAGATGATGCATGGAGAACCAAACAACCCAAAAATTTCAGAACATTTTTTTTTAATTTTAAATAACTTGATTGCACTCTCAAATTCTGGTTCAAAGAATGGATTAACTTCATAGAGTGTAAAGGTACTCATGTGAGGAATTGTAAAAAAGATAAATAGGGCTAAAATATGGTCTACAACCATACATAAATGAAAGATGGTTAAGAATATTTAATATGAAATTAACTTTATTAATTGTGGAAATAAGGACACCAAAAGCAAGCAAAAAGGGCCAGCTCTAATGAATTGTATACAAAAATACTATGTTTTTTTTGTATGCAGTTTAGACCTCTACATTTTGAGAATCGAGGTACAACAGTGGGATCACATCAATTAGAATAGAAACTGGCAGAAGCTGGGTTTGCGGTGAAATCAACTTATGTCATTTATTTATAAAAAGGTGCAGGGGGAAAAGGGAGGGGGCAAAAGGCAACGCAAACCTTCACCGGGTTGGCGGCTGTCATCAGGGTGCCCTTTCGAGAGAGAGAGAGAGAGAGAGAGAGAGAGAGAGAGAGAGAGAGAGAGAGAGAGAGAGAGAGAGAGAGAGAGAGAGAGAGAGAGAGAGAGGCAGAGAGAGAGAGAGAGAGAGAGAGAGAGAGACAGAGACAGAGAGAGACCAAGGTTAGTGAGGTCTGTGGTCCCTGCCACTGACCTCTTCGCCCTAGCTCGGCTTGGGTTTCCTCTTGCAGTCCTTGGGGTTCTTCTTCAGCTGCAGGCCTTCTCTCAGGTTTCAGCACGACACAATTCACACACCGACAAAACAGCGCTTCAGTCCACTTGAACGTAACTTCATTAATGCGGTTTGGATTGATCAAGAGGGTTGGCCACAGGCCTCTTACCAGGAGACTGGCCTAACGTGTCTCTGGTCTGTCTTCAGCCTGTTCTGGTGGAGTTAAAATGGCCCCTTGATAGCAGGGCTAACTCAGCCCACCTGTGAATGGTAAGCTGAGACACCTGAGTGGGGCGGGGTCTCTATGAAACAGCTTTTAGGGAAGTACCTCCCATCCAGCACCACCCCCCTTAGCTGCCTTTGCCTGCCTTTGTGGCCCCCACGTGGCCATGTGGGGCACTGCTCAGCAGCTGGGCCACCACAGTACATCGAGGTTGATCAACGCAGCAGCTGAGCACTTGACGTCCTTCCTAGGGAACCCTGAAACCTATCCCCTCTTTCTGTTCTCTCACTTTCCCTTCTCTGTCTCCTCATCCCTCCTTTCCTCAATCTTTAGAGCTGAAGAAAGTAGAAGACATGGCACTGTTCCTTTTTAAATATCAAAATTATATTCCGTAATTTTTAAAATAAGAAACATTTCCATAATTATTCAGAGTTCATTCTTATTATACCTGCTACAGCTGTGGTCAGGATATGGTCTCCATGGTTACAGGTCCAGGGGTGCATGGTGGTGTAGGGGCCCTCCTGTGTTTGAGGACGATGCACAGGGATGGTGGGAATAGCAGCTGCTCTCAGTCTAGTCTCGCCCTTTTTTGTCTCGACTAACCGGTCTGCCTCAAAATGTCCTGCAGAGTGACTTCACTTTAGTTATTTTGAATGAATCGAACATTAAACTTCCCAATGATGTGTTCTGTGTTTGTGTTTGATTAAGATTCCCTCACATGTTTTTTTTGTCATTGTAATCTTTGATTAGTCAGATTGCTCCTGCTGGTTTGAGCCAACCGTTTGGGTCTCCTCCCTGCGTCGGTGGGGAGGAGTATATCTGTCTTCCTTTCTCTGAGCGATTGGAGCCTTCTCATGCAGCTCAGGAAACCTTGGTGGAGACTTTAGGACAACACGGAGGAAACAGTGGACAAGCTGCTGACATGTTCCGAGTTTATTGATTATATCATGAAGTGCAGTAAATAAGTACACACATATACAGTGGTAGGCATAACTTTAGGCAGCCATGCTAAAGTTGACTAAACAGAGGAACAAAAAAAACATCTTTTGGAAATTGATCTTAATGCCTTAATTAAACAAATGATGAAAAATCCAACCTTTAAGGACACCCATTTTCTTTGTGAATGAATAATGTATCATAAATAAATGTTCTCCCTTAAAATACATGGTGCATAACTAGACAACCCTATTTTAAATTCAGGCAGATTTTATTTTTTAAAAGCCAGTTATTTCATGGATCCAGGGTACTATGCATCCTGATTAAGTTCCCTCAGCCTTTGGAATTAAAATAGTCCCACATCAAATACCCTTCACTATACCTAGAGATTGGCATGGTTTTATTTCAGTTAGCCTATTAGCTGGTTTGATTTGCATTGAGAAATCATTAGGCTAGCTAACAGCTGTATCCAAATGAAAATGCACTGTATGCAAAAAATAAGGTAATAATTAAACTTTTATAGTTTAATAGCCTATACTGTTCTATGTCTAAATTGGGTTATACATACCTATAATACCTATATTTCTATACAGATGCTTCACAAAAAGACTTTTGTTAAATTCTTATCTGATTTCTGCTATCAGTGTAATAATAGTATTTGGAGCAGAGAGGCATTTGACACACATGGCAGTAGACAGAGTTCCTGCTGAGTTTCAGTGAATTATACTTCCCCCTTCGTATATTAGCTCCATAGTGGTGAGGTTGATAATCTGCCCCCATTAACTTATCAATATTTAAAATGGCTTCACTTTAACACAGCAACCACTGATGTTAAGAACATGACAGTTCTTATTGTAAGCCTACATGACCCATAGACTGTAAAGATACGATTGCATAAATACTGTAAGCTAACAGAAGAAGAAAAGGCTCTTGAAAGACTGAGCCACCTTGCCATCAAGAAACTAAATTGAGAAGTATTTTTTTTAAACATAGCCTAGTCATCAGGACCAGAATGGAGAAGAAACAGTCTATACAAACCTCAGCGTTATTCAGAAAACCTTGAGTATATTCAGAATAAACAACATACAATAAAGAAAGAAAACTCAAATGCATAAAACACTGAAATCATCAGAAATGTTACAATCAGAAATAGAAACTGAAAAGGACAAGACTCCACCAATAAGGATGTGAGAGACAACAGACATGATGACGTCAGTGATCCCTTATCTCGGTCATCACTAGAGGAGGAAGAGGAATCGCTGCTTGAGTTTGGTTCAGCCAACGACCTCGCTGTAGACGATCTCATGTTCCGGTCCAGGGGCTGACCCGTCACCCAGAGGCAGACCTCAGATTCCCTTCATCATTTCCCTAGTAGGATTTAAGTACCACTGAACTAGTGAAACTGTTTTTTGTTTTAAACAACTTAGTATGTCTAGTTTGATCTCAACATAGTATTCTATGCCATTCTGTTATTTACTCAAATAATAAATTATATGGGAAAACACGTTTTTGTGAGTCTACACCAAACAGTTTGTTAAAAATCAACTCCACTCTGAACTCCAGTTCAGGTGCTCTTGAATATCAGGGTTAAGGGTGTGTGAGTGTGTGTGTGTCTTCTTTTGGGTTAACCAGCCTACCCAGTGGACTGTAGCAAACGTTGCTCATCCACCCAGCGTACATCTAGGTGGACACGCCCACTTGTGATGTCATAATGTCTAATCACAGTCACACCTGTTGCCAAGTAATTAATTCAATTTCAATTCAATTCAATTTTATTTGTATAGCCCTTAATCACCATTACAGTCTCAAAGGGCTTATCAGGTCAAATATTTATGACACCCCCCTTTACCCAAGCCCCCGCACGGGCAAGAAAAAACTCCCTTGAAATTAGCAAGGAAGAAATCTTGAGAAGAAACACATAGCAGGGGATCCCTTCTTCCAGGGATGGTCAGGAGTGCATTGGGTGCCATAATTGACATACAGGTAAATACATGCACATCATATTAAAATGGTGATGGGGTTCTGGCCGGTTAACCATGAGGAGAGTCCAGGCATCCAGTCCAGTCACCGCAACATGCTAGAACAAACAGAATACGGAACAGTACATATTGGGAATGTATACTGTATTAACAAAAGCACAAGCAAACAGTAGTCTTCACTTCACATCTGTTCCAAATGCAAGATTGTAGAGGTGCGTTTTGAGCTTTCCTTTGAATAGCTCCACAGAGTCAGCTTCCCTGATCACTGGTGGCAGCCTATTCCATAGGAAGGGGGCTCGATAGGCAAACGCTCTCTGTCCAGCCGATTTCTTTTTAACCTTTGGCAGTGAAGAAGGCCAGCTCCCGAAGACCGGAGGGACCGAGAAGGACTATAAGGAATGATCAGGTCCTTCAGGTAGGATGGAGATAATCCATGCAGGGCTTTATAGGTTAGCAGTAGCACCTTGAAGTCCGATCTGAAAGTTATTGGTAGCCAGTGCAGAGAGGCGAGAATAGGTGTGATATGATCAAACCTTCTCGTCTTGGCAGCAGTCTAGCTGCAGCATTCTGTACAAGCTGTAGACTTTTTGTGGTAGAGTTGGGTAATCCCGAGAACAGTGCATTGCAATAATCCAGTCTCGACGAAACGAATGCATGAATCAGTGTCTGTGCATCCACTGCAGATAACATTGGTCTGATTCTTGCAATCTTTCTCAGATGGAAAATGCCAATTCTAGTTATACTTCTCACATGGTGGTCAAAGCACAGTTGAGGGTCGAACAGGACAGCAAGATTTTTGACAGACGCACTCTGTGGGATGGCGAAGCCATCCAACCACAGGGAGATATCCTCAAACTCTCTCCGGGCCCGTTTTGAGCTGATAATTATCAGCTCTGTCTTCCCGGTGTTAAGCTGTAGGAAGTTGTGTGACATCCAACGCTTCACCGCAGCCAGACAGGACTCAACCCTCTGAATCTGGGCTGAGTCCCCGGAATCTACAGGAATGAAGAGCTGGGTGTCATCCGCGTAGCAGTGGAAACTAATTCCGAAGCTGCGGATAACGTCGCCCAAAGGAAGCATGTGGATTGCAAAAAGTAATGGACCAAGGACTGACCCTTGTGGTACGCCAAAGCGTAATTTGCAATGCTTTGATTCTGCACCCTCATGAAGCAAAAATTGGGTTCTATCTGTGAGGTACGATTGAAGCCAACCAAGAGCTGTACCCTCGAAACCAACATAGTGCTCAAGACGGTGAAGAAGAGTGCTGTGGTCGATCGTGTCGAACGCAGCGCTTAGGTCCAGCAGCACAAGCATTGAGCTTGTATTTTTATCCAAAGTAAGGAGGATGTCATTTACAACTCTGGTCACAGCAGTTTCAGTTGAGTGGAAAATCCTGCACCCCGACTGGAAAGGTTCAAACAGATTGTTCCCGTCAGATAATCGATGATTTGCTTTGCTACAATCCTTTCCTGTACCTTGGACAGGAAGGGTAGGTTCGATATAGGCCGATAGTTTCTGACTAGTTCAGGATCTAGGCCAGGCTTTTTGATTAGCGGTTTTATCACCACAGCCTTGAAATTAGAAGGAACAATTCCTGTTGAAAGCAAAAGATTCATAAGCGAGAGGATTGCAGGCCCCACCGTGGGAAGTAGATCCTTAAGAACCCTGGAAGGGAGAGGATCCAACATACAAGTTGTTGGCTTTGACGCCTTTATCACCCTTTCAAGTTCCACCAGGGGAATTGCCTTGAACTCCAAGAGAGTTGCGTCAGAGTTCCCCATCCTACTGAGGATGTATAGGACAAGCCGCATGGCAGGCATCAATTTCCTCTCTAATTGATTGAATCTTATTCTCAAAGAAATCCATGAATTCACCTGCCACGATCGAGGAGCCTATGGTCTGAGTCTGTTTCTGTGTCAGACTCTTCACCGTGTCAAAAAGAAACTTGGGATTGTTTCTATTCAGGTTGATGACACTGGAAGAGTAGGCGTTCCTGGCAATTAATCTTCCACTTTAACATTAAAGAAGACATATTGTACCACCAGGTGTGAGTGTGATTAGCCTTACAAGCTGTTTCGAAAATCTGCCCCATATGACATCACTAGTGGGAGCGTCCACCTAGATCTGTGCTGGATAGATGAGCAACGCTTACTTCAGTCCACTGGGTAGGCTGGTAGACTGATCTATCACGCACAGATCTAGGTGGACATGCCCACTAGTGATGTCATATGGGGCAGATTTTCGAAACGGCTTCTGGTGGTATAATATATCTCCTTTAAAGTGGACGTTTTTGGAAGATTTCGGTTCTTTTACGTTTGACGACTTATGATAAGTGGTAATTGCAATCTCTCCCAGTGAGCTCCACGCCCTATGCCTAGTTGAACAGATTAGTAGTGCTCGAGTACCTTTTAGCGAAGACCAGCCCAGCCAGGAGGAGAAGGAACACGGCCAACAGCACCTTCAACACCACCGACACAGTCAACCTGTCTTTTTCTGGAAAACACCGCATTTATTTCAGATACAAATATATATGTCTACATCACTTTGTTATTAATAGTGAGATGACATTACATTATGTAAGGTGTTGGATTAGATTACATGATTTCAGAAAATATTACATTAGATTACCTAAACAATTACTTTATTTTAGATACAATTAAATAGACTATATGACATTAGATAATGTCAGACTATAATAGACTATATTAGATAATGTAAGACTGTAATAGACTATTACATAAAATGAGGGACCACCCTCATGTGCATTAGTGAACACAGAGGGGCTCAACTTCATCTACCAAAACCAATAGACTCCAAGGCGCAGAGGTTTTCCGCCCACTGGAGTCGAGAGAGCAGGTGTAATCCCCTGTGCTGTCATTGGTCAGAGAGCTGAGGTGGAGGTAGGGGCCTGTCTCTGATGGGGCCACACCCTATCAGTTGAAGTGCTCATTACTTATCATTGACTATTCACCACTGTCAGTTTGCAGATACAAGGAATCATTAAATGCATTTGATCCAAAGCGTATACCAGGACATCCAGAAACATCTCATGAGGAGCAGGTGGGTGAGGACATCTTGCTCAAGGTTGACTACAGGAAGCTACTAATCCCTCCCCAATGGGAACTAAGTCTAGTCTCTTCCTATAGTCTTATTATAATGGGACAGTAGTAGAGGTAACCCCGACCCTAGGAACAGCACTAAAAGTAACACTTACTAGTGACTGACTCCTTTTCGTCCGGTGTGCCCTTCGGCGTTGGTCTTGAAGTGGAAGCGGCACCTTGCAACATCCCGTTTCACCGTCTTGATGATCTTTAAGGTGCAGTTCCCCCAGGTACCGGAACCTGCTGTAGGCCAGGACATAGCTGCTGTTGTACACGCTGGGCGTGGAGCCTTGGCAGAGCTTGTGATTGGGGCACCAGACCACACGATTCACCAACGGTTCAAATCTGTAAAGACAAAGTATCTTTATTGATGAAACGTTTTCAAATATCATCTTAAGTACTTGAAGACCTCAAGGAATAAAACACAGATGCGGGGGAAAAGAGATGCCTTTAAAGAAATAAAGTGGAACGACCAAGGGACAAGTCTGGTTTGTGTTTATGATTAAGGATATTTAACTTTTATTATTGGTGGTTAAGTTTTTTGGTTGAGTTTTGTTAAGTTTAGGCATTAGTGATTGTTTAGGTATTAGGAAAGAGATTAGATATTAGAGATGTTTAGTTAGATGCTCATGTTTGGGTATTAGGTTAGGTTGAGGTAAGCGAGTTTAGGCCTTTGAGATGTTTAGTTAGATGGTTCAGTAAGAGTTTAGGGATTTGAGCTCTTTAGTTAGATGGTCAAGTTTGGGTATTAGGTTAGGTTGAGATAAGCGAGTTTAGGCCTTTGAAATGTTTAGTTAGATGGTTCAGTTTAGGTACTCATTTAAGGTAAGAGTTTAGGCATTTGAGATCTTTAGTTAGATGGTTAAGTTTGGGTATTAGGTTGGCTTTTTGTTTTGTTAGACGAGTCACTTTAGGCATTTTATATGATTCAATTTAGGACATTAGAAAGATTGTTTAGCCCAGATTTGCTCCAGCTTTGTCCCTTTAGTCGCTCCCTCAGAAAGAGGGTTACGAGGTAACTGGGTTAGAAATACAATGGTTGGGGTCACAGAAATAAAATGAAATCATTCAGCTAAACATGCTCTATACTAAATGGTGTGAATTACAGTACTTTGTTTTAAAGTTAAAATGGTAAAGTGGTAACAGTATGGTGTGTAGGAGGCAGGAGGAGTTGTAGTTGTTGAACTCCGAGTGGTTATGTCGGGGGTAGATTGGATTGTAGGTGTAGCCAGGGATCCTCAGGTTGGAGGGGGAGTAGGCCACTGTTGTAGATCAACCGTTCGGTCATTGTACTCTGAAACTAAAAGGCAGGCAAAAAGTAAAGTCAGTCTCACAGTGTGCTGAGCGATTTAGAAGAGATTTTCAGCACCAAATGTGAAGGCCAATCAAAGACACCCAAATACAGTAACAGCACCATCTGGTGTCAAACATAGGTCATTACATTCAGTAATTTAGGTTGGATTTGAAATCGATTTACAGGAGAGAGAAAAGGCTTCAAATTGGGAAGGATTATGTTATTGCCAAACGGTCGATTTAAGATTTATCAAAGTTCTCACCTGGGTCTCTGCACCATGGCAACTGCACAGCCATCTGCTCTTCCATTGTGACCTGAAAAAAACAGTACTTTGTTGATTCCAAGTGCAAATTAGTCATAACAAGAAGGGCAAAAAAATATACACCAAGGGTAGATATAAAAATTATACAAAGGATGGAACCAACCATTGTGTAACCGCGAAGGGCAATTAATAATTTTTACGATTCTTAAGCATTAGCCCACATCAGTTTGACTAAGCACACACATTATTTTGAGACGATATCGATTGATCAATTGTATACAATGGCCCCAACCAAGTGTGAATTTATCGAACAGTAGCGTTGTCAGGATGCACTAAAAGCTTCCCGACATGTTAGTGTTGGGTTTGACAGGTTAACATTATGACGTTGGGGATACGGTACTGCTGCTGGGAGTTGATCACCCTAGCATCTTAACAGGTCATCTGTTTCATGTACCGGTACCTTCTCTTGACTAAAAAAGGAGGGGGGGAGGGTTTAGTCACCTGAGCAGCGTTCTTCAGCACCATTGACTTTTATTCTGGTGGACGAAAAGACCAGCTACTGAGTCCTAGATAATTTAGATAAGATTTACTTTATTTTACCTTTAAATCGGTCATTAGAATTCACCTTTCCTGGACGAGGAGCTGGATGGTCTTGACAACTCCCGCTGACCGCCACCGCAGGGACCTCCGACAGCGTCGCCTCAGTCCCTTCAGGAACACACGGGATCCATTTGTTTTCTCCCCATTAATGCAGTCCAACACCGTATTTTACATCCACTTTTACAGTACATACTGTGCTCTTTTGATAGAACTAATTAAAATAGTTATTACTCCCAACCCCAAAAGCCAGCCACATGTAATAAACATCCTGACTAATCCTAGTGGCCGAGAATGCTTTCTTAACAGCCAGTCAGAATGAACACATCTGTATGGATTACTTTAGATCTGTAAGATGAGCCGCTGACCGTGTCTTTCTAAACAATCCAAGCAAGCCATCAATATGTGTATTCCATTGTCTTACCCTTTAGCATCTGCAGAGCTGCACCATTCCTGGTCTTCCCTCCAACTACAGCTTCCAGCGCCAGTCCTGAATTTGACAAACACTGAAGAACACTGATCTTGAAATAAATGTTCAGGGGCCAACGCTACCCCTGAACAAAAATAATTCAAGACATTTCTTTCATGGTCCACTGTTCATAAATAATTTTTAATGCTTAAATTCCTTGGAAATAAGTAATATGAAAGACAGCATAAGGCACATCTAGCAAGATGATTATGGTACAGTGAGAACCTGATGTTTTTATAGAGCAAACCGCCAAAGAAAGTGATAAACCTTACTTGCCTCCATTGCTGATGTTCGTACATCTCTTCAAATGGACTTTGTGAAATTTGACAAAATATTGAAATGTAAAATTTGTCAAAGATTTAAATTTGCAGTACTACGAATCTGAATTTGCCGGTGAAGGCGTTTAGGGTTGCCAACCTGAATTCTACGAAGAAAGTCAACGTCAATTTTATGCAAAGTTATGCAAAGAACAAATGCGCTGGAATAATTGCAAACATGGTTGTAACGCTGCAAACAGATTGAGGAAGCGATACCAAACTACGGGTGCAACGCTCCCAACAACATTGCGTTGGAGCAAACTTCCATCCAAGCTAAATTTAGGGCATTTAGCAGAAGCTTTTATCCAAAGCGACTTACGAAAGAAAGTCGCAATTTCCTTCAGTACATTTGACAAAAGTGAAAATGCATGGCTGTCGGTACAGTAAAGGTGTTCATAGGACCAACAATTGCTAGGCAACCCATTCCCCGTATACAGCAGTGATGGCTAGCTAATGCAGATGCTAGACAATTGAGCACTATGAATAAATACAACACATAGGTTAGCAACCAAGCGAAACGCTCCCACCACAGTTGCGTTGGAGCAAACTGCCTTCCAACCTACCAGGTGAAACGCTCCCAACACCGTTACGTTGGAGCAAACTACATTCCAATCTACCAGGTGAAACGCTCCCAACACAGTTGCATTGGAGCCAACTACATTCCAATCTTACCAGGTGCAAACGCCTGCCCACACACTGAGTGCGTATGGGAAGCAAA
>OLKM01000462.1:298919-304845 GCA_900291075.1 Melanogrammus aeglefinus | reverse complement strand
CAGTCAGCACAGCATTTAAAACACACATTGCAATAATGATGGACAGAGGTAGAGTTTAGACTGTTGGGCGGATGTGTGCATATAAAAAGGGAATGTAACACGTAAGCACAGCATTTAAAACACACATTGCATATGGACAGAGGTAGAGTTTAGACTGTTGGGCGGATGTGTGCGTGTAAAAAGGGAATGTAACTCCACATTTCAGCATTTTAAATACACTGAATGGATAGAGGTTGCATTGAAAATGTTGGAGATACGATCCAAATTTTCCAAATCACAGCCAACTTGTAAACCATTCATCCAAGGACAAATTTAAAGCCAAATATTGGCATTGAATGTATGCCACCATCAGTACACCAACCATTTTCCAAACAAAAATCTATGGCAACTAACAATGCAAATTCAGTCCAACCCAACCAGCACTTAGTAATATAACCAGCACCTCACCTTGAGTTGAACGGCGGACGATCTCCGGTTTCTCCTTTCAACACATGACCAACAGACCTACCTTGCTTAGACAATCTGAAAATCAGTAACTGTTGGGATTTAGCTTTTCTACAATTACTGCAGCGTTGTAAGGTGGTACAAACTCCGCATTCAAAACATTACAAACGTGTGGACAGAGGTAGAGGGGAGAATGTTGGGCGGATGTGGCGTGTAAAAAGGGAATGTAACACACAACCAAGCAAAGCATTTAAAACACACACATTGCATGTGACAGAGGTAGAGTTTAGACTGTTTTGGGCGGATGTGTGTGTGTTAAAAAAGGAAATGTAACACACAGTCAGCACAGCATTTTAAAACACACATGCATATGATGGACAGCGGTAGGAGTTTAGAGACTGTTTGGCGGATGTGTGCAATATAAAAAGGGGATGTAACACAGTCAGCACAGCATTTAAAACACACATTGCATATGATGGACAGAGGTAGAGTTTAGACTGTTTGGGCGGATGTGTGCGTGTAAACAGGGAATGTAACACAGCAAGCACAGCATTTAAAACACACATTGCATATGATGGACAGAGGTAGAGTTTAGACTGTTGGGCGGATGTGTGCGTATAAAAAGGGAATGTAACACAGTAAGCACAGCATTTAAAACACACATTGCATATGGACAGAGGTAGAGTTTAGACTGTTGGGCGGATGTGTGCGTGTAAAAAGGGAATGTAACTCCACATTTCAGCATTTTAAATACACTGAATGGATAGAGGTTGCATTGAAAATGTTGGAGATACGATCCAAATTTTCCAAATCACAGCCAACTTGTAAACCATTCATCCAAGGACAAATTTAAAGCCAAATATTGGCATAGAATGTATGCCACCATCAGTACACCAACCATTTTCCAAACAAAATCTATTGGGCAACTAAAATGCAAATTCAGTCCAAACCCAACCAGCATAGTAAATAAACCACACCTCACCTTGAGTTGAACGGCGGACGATCTCCGGTTTCTCCTTTCAACACATGACCAACAGACCTACCTTGCTTAGACGATCTGAAAATCAGTAACTGTTGGAATTTAGCTCTTCTTCAATTACTCACTATAAATTGAGAGTTCTGCGACAACAACCCCCAATAACATTCCAAGAAAAGTCCCAAATAACTGTGACCGAACCAGACTGTCAAACACAAAAACTGCAGCGTTGTAAGGTGGTACAAACGCCGCATTCAAAACATTACAAACGTGTGGACAGAGGTAGAGGGGAGAATGTTGGGCGGATTGTGTGCGTGTAAAAAGGGGAATGAGTAACACAGTCAGCACAGCATTAAAACACCACATTGCATGGACAGAGTTAGAGTTTAGACTGTTGGGCGGATGTGTGCGTATAAAAAGGGAATGTAACACAGCAAGCACAGCATCTAAAACACACATTGCATATGATGGACAGAGGAAGAGCTTAAACTGTTGGGCGGATGTGTGTGTGTAAAAAGGGAATGTAACTCCACATTTCAGCATTTAAAACACACATTGCATATGATGGACAGAGGTAGAGTTTAGACTGTTGGTCGGATGTGTGCGTGTAAAAAGGGAATGTAACACAGTCAGCACAGCATTCAAAACACACATTGCATATGATGGACAGAGGAAGAGTTTAAACTGTTGGGCGGATGTGTGTGTGTAAAAAGGGAATGTAACTCCACATTTCAGCATTTAAAAACACACATTGCATATGATGGACAGAGGTAGAGTTTAGACTGTTGGGCGGATGTGTGCGTGTAAAAGGGAATGTAACTCCACATTTCAGCATTTTAAATACACTGAATGGATAGAGGTTGCATTGAGAATGTTGGAGATACGATCCAAATTTTCCGAATCACAGCCAACTTATAAACCTTTCATCCAAGGACAAATTTAATGCCAAATATTGGCATAGAATGTCATAGTACAAAAACCATTTTCCAACCAAAATCTATTTTGCAACTAAAATGCTAATTTAGCCAAAACCCAAAAAGCATTAGTAATATAACTAGCGTTTTCAGGCAAAACCCAACCAGGACCAAGTAATATAACCAGCACCTCACCTTGAGTTGAACGGCGGACGATCTCCGGTTTCTCCTTTCAACACATGACCAACAGACCTACCTTGCTTAGACAATCTGAAAATCAGTAACTGTTGGGATTTAGCTTTTCTACAATTACTGCAGCGTTGTAAGGTGGTACAAACTCCGCATTCAAAACATTACAAACGTGTGGACAGAGGTAGAGGGGAGAATGTTGGGCGGATGTGTGCGTGTAAAAAGGGAATGTAACACAACAAGCACAGCATTTAAAACACACATTGCATGGACAGAGGTAGTGTTTAGACTGTTGGGCGGATGTGTGCGTGTAAAAAGGGAATGTAACACAGTCAGCACAGCATTTAAAACACACATTGCATATGATGGACAGGAGGTAGAGTTTAGTCTGTTGGGCGGATGTGTGTGTGATAAAAAGGGAATGTAACACAGCAAGCACAGCATTTAAAACACACATTGCATATGATGGACAGAGGTAGAGTTTAGACTGTTGGGCGGATGTGTGCGTGTAAAAAGGGAATGTAACACAGCAGCACAGCATTTAAAACACACATTGCATATGATGGACAGAGGTAGAGTTTAGACTGTTGGGCGGATGTGTGCGTATAAAAAGGGAATGTAACACAGTAAGCACAGCATTTAAAACACACATTGCATATGGACAGAGGTAGAGTTTAGACTGTTGGGCGGATGTGTGCGTGTAAAAGGGAATGTAACTCCGTCACATCAGCATTTTAAATACACTGAATGGATAGAAGGTTGCAGAGATAGATGTTGGAGACTTACGATTCCAAATTTTGCCAAATCACAAGCCAACTTATAACCTTTCAATCCAAGGACAACATTAATGCCAAATATTGGCATAGAATGTCATAGTACAAAAGACCTTTTCCAACAAAATCTATTTTGCAAACTAAAGTGCTAATTTAGCCAATACCAAAAGGCATTAGTAAATGTAACACAGTAAGTCCGGCAATATCCAAACCACACCAAGTAATATAGACAGAGGTCACTTGAGTTTTAGACGGCGGACGGATGTCGTTTCGTTTAAAACATGGACAACAGACCTACCTTGCTAGACAATTTAAAATCACTAACTGTATGGATAGAGCTTGCATTTCTACACATTACTGCAGCGTTGTTACGTGTACAAATTCCGCATTCACAACAACATTACAAACTTTTGGACAGAGTTAGAGGGGAGAATGTTGGGTCGGATGGCGTGCGTGACAGAGAAATGCGTATGTACCACAGCCAAGCACAGCATTTATGACAACTACATTGCATATGATGGAGCAGAAGACCAGTTAAACTGTTGGTCGATATGTTGTGTTTGTAAAGGGGAATGTGCCAACTCCACATATCAGCATTATAACACACATCTTGACCTATGAGATGGACAGAGGTAGAGTTTAGACTGTTGGGCCGGTTGTGTCCGTTTTAACAGAGGAATGTAACAGATAACTTGCTAGCATTAATCTGAAATTGCAGATGGACTGTAGGTGAGTTTAGACTGTTTGTACGATGTGGCTGTAAAAAGCGTATGTAAGAGTTAGCACATCCGCATTTCAAAACACACATTGCATGGACAGAGGTAGAGTTTAGACTGTTGGGCGGATGTGTGCGTGTAAAAAGGGAATGTAACACAGTCAGCACAGCATTTAAAACACACATTGCATGATGGACAGAGGTAGAGTTTAGACTGTTGGGCGGATGTGTGTGTGTAAAAAGGGAATGTAATCCACAGTTCAGCATTTAAAAAACACACATTGCATATGATGGACAGAGGTAGAGTTTAGACTGTTGGGCGGATGTGTGCGTGTAAAAAGGGAATGTAACACAGTCAAGCACAGCATTTAAAACACACATTGCATATGATGGACAGAGGTAGAGTTTAGACTGTTGGGCGGATGTGTGCGTGTAAAAAGGGAATGTAACTCCATTTCAGCATTTAAAATACATTCCATTGTATGAACAGAGATAGAGTTGGGAATGTTGCAGATGCAATCCAAATTTTCCTCATCACAGCCAACTTGTAAACCATTCATCCAAGGACAAATTTAAAGCCAAATATTGGCATAGAATGTATGCCACCATCAGTACACCAACCATTTTCCAAACAAAATCTATTGGGCAACTAAAATGCAAATTCAGTCCAAACCCAACCAGCATTAGTAATATAACCAGCACCTCACCTTGAGTTGAACGGCGGACGATCTCCGGTTTCTCCTTTCAACACATGACCAACAGACCTACCTTGCTTAGACGATCTGAAAATCAGTAACTGTTGGAATTTAGCTTTTCTACAATTACTCACTATAAATTGAGAGTTCTGCGACAACAACCCCAATAACATTCCAAGGAAAAGTCCAAATAATCTTTGACCGAACCAGACTGTCAACACAAAACTGCAGCGTTGTAAGGTGGTACAAACTCCGCATTCAAAACATTACAAACGTGTGGACAGAGGTAGAGTGGAGAATGTTGGGCGGATGTGTGCGTGTAAAAAGGGAATGTAACACAGCAAGCACAGCATTTAAAACACACATTGCATGGACAGAGGTAGAGTTTAGACTGTTGGGCGGATGTGTGCGTGTAAAAAGGGAATGTAACTTTTGTGGTATATAATTTTTTGGTATACCACAAAAGTATAGAAATAAAAAAATCAAATGAACCCTCACCCAAAAATCCAAGACAAAACATTGGACCCAACCAAGTCATCCAGATTCACTGTGAAACGCTGTACAGCTAGTGGTTCACACACACTCATCATATTTTCATCACCTAGAACCAGCCAAAACAGAAGAAAACATGTACTCACGTTTTATTCGATTAAAATAAAACATGTCTACCCCTCTTCAGACTTCTTAAAAACCTGTAGACAGGAGATAAAACTTTAATAGAAACAGAAAATAACAAAAACAATGGTTTTCTAATTGTATATTAATATATTGTAATAATATTGTATAGACTAGACTTTTATGCATTTTAAATTATCTAATAAATGCCATTTAAATAACAACTAATTTGAAACTTTTACATATTAATTAATCATTCATTGAGACCTGGGGCCTCGAAACTGTGAGAGCTGCCAATGGTTAAACCAATCAGCTCATTGGCTCTACAGTGTTTATTAACCTAGGACCAAAATTTGCATGAGGAACCGTCTAGACTTCTCAGTCAGTGCTAATGCATGCATTAAATGATTGTCAAAGAGGGACAAGTTGGACATAAGAAGCGAAGTCATCCGCCCCGTAATACGAAAAGGACATTCTGCTCAGCCACCGCACCACCCAATTCAGAGGATTTGACAGTAGCCTACATTATATTCTTGTACATTTTTGAGTTGATTGGCCCCAATTTGATATGGCTTTGTTTAGTGGACAAATTCGACTTTTTAATT
>OLKM01000462.1:283919-293919 GCA_900291075.1 Melanogrammus aeglefinus | reverse complement strand
GCTTGTTGTTTGTGGTCTCATGTCGTACTTTAATATCCAATTTAGCGAGACGGTCTGCACCACTCTGATGTGCTCGGTGGTGGCAGCCGGCCAACACAGCGTCTCTCAACTTGTCCTTGAATACTCTGCTGGTACACTCCTCCGAATAGACAGAGGAGAGAGAGAGAGGGAGAGAGAGGGGGGGAAAGGACTCCTCTCTAACCCATCCTCCTCGATAGCACGCTAGTGAGCTCAGCGTTGACTACATATTGCCCCACCGGTGGTGACATCATACTGTCATAGCGGTGGTGACATCACAGTGTCCCCACCGGCGGTGACGTCATCAAAGTGGTGACATCACCGCGTCACAGTGGTGGTGACATCACACTGTCACAGTGGGGACATCATAGCTTCCCAGTGGTGGTGACCTCACAGTGTCACAGTGGTGACATCACAGCGACGCAGTGGTGACATCACAGCCTCCCAGTGGTGACATCACAGCGACCCAGTGGTGAAATCACAGCCTCCCAGTGGTGACATCACAGCGACCCAGTGGTGAAATCACAGCCTCCCAGTGGTGACATCACAGTGTCCCAGTGGCGGTGGCAGTAGAGGTGGTGAAATCACGATTCACGAGGCAAAACGGGCACGGAGGCGTGTGTCTCGGGTCATGACGTCACCGTGTGGCGACGTCATAGCGCAGACGTCCCAGCACCGGCACGATGTCAGCCACTGTGACGTCACAGGACAGCAGGATGTGAGGTCCGTTTTCCTTAGACGCTCGACCCCCGACCCGGTCACAAGACACACTCACACCCGGTCACACGTGACGAGCCTACGTGATGTCATCATCGCCCTCTGGCCTCGAGCTGCCAACACGGACCCTGTGTCAGAAGGGGATTTGAACACTGGGAGCGTAACTTATAAAATAGTTGTGAAATGTCATTGCTAGATGAAAACGATGTTGTTTCAGCCCAATGTTTGGGGAGATGTTACCCTCAGTTTGATCGAGACAGTAGTTATGGCGTAAAGTAGATATCTACTGTCTCATTTTATACTGCTACACTAAGTTGAGCAGCAAACCCCCTTGCCCACTGCGTCTGTCTGTTGACGGATCTCACTGCCTTTGCAAAGGTCCGTCCTTTCCATCGGCTCTGTCTCTTGCGTTCAGAGGTGAAGACAATTTTAACTTTTCAGGCTGCAAACGGATCCGTCAGCCATCAGATCGCGGCTCCATCGGCAAACACCACCCCCCTATCCGTCAGACACGCCTTCCGTCGTCCTTTGACGGACGGATGCAGTGGGCAAGCTGCGTAACACACACACACACACACACACACACACACACACACACACACACACACACACACACACACACACACACACACACACACACACACACACACACACACACACACACACACACTCAGTTTGGTTGAGAAAGTAGTTATGGTTATGACGTAAAGTAGATATCTGTCTCATTTTATACTGCTACACTCAGTTGAGCAGTAACACACACACACACACACACACACACACACACACACACTACACACACACACACACACACACACACACACACACACACACACACTACTTGTTAGACCCCCAGCCATATATCAAACTGTCCGTTCAGGATAAATAAAGAACAAATGGGTTTGTATCCGATGAGAGAGAGAGGCATTATCGTCTCAGGGAGAAAGGCCGAGCAAGAGACACAACGTTGGAAAGAGAAATTGGGAAGACACACAGTCGGCCTTTAATGCTTACTAATGCTTTATTATATTTCTGCGTCTGTTTTCAGCTTGCTTTTACTGAAACATCCGGTCGATAAAGCCTCAATGACTTGCCTGGAGAGCGAGAGAGACGTAGACAGAGACTGTATAAATAGAAGAGAGCGAGGGTGATAGTGAGTCATAGTTTAGACACACACAATGGGAGAGAGACAGGCAGTAGAGGAGGAAGGAGCGAGAGGGTGATATAGAGACATACTATAGACAGGGCGAGAGACAGGGTGAGAGACATGCTGTACAGAGAGGAGAGAGAGGGAGAGAGGCGTACTCTAGATAGAGGAGAGAGAGGGCGAGAGACATACTGTAGATAGAGGAGAGAGAGGGCGAGAGACATACTGTAGATAGAGGAGAGAGAGGGCGAGAGACATACTGTAGATAGAGGAGAGAGAGGGCGAGAGACATACTGTAGATAGAGGAGAGAGAGGGCGAGAGACATACTGTAGAAATGGGAGAGAGAGGTAGAGAGACATACCGTAGACAGAGGAGAGAGAGGGTGTTGTAAAGACGTGTGACCATGGGGGGTGGGGGCTTATAGGCCATACTTACATTTCAAAGTAAGAGCCTATTTATAGGACAGCGGAGGCCGCATGTGTGTGTGTGTGTGTGTGTGTGTGTGTGTGTGTGTGTGTGTGTGTGTGTGTGTGTGTGTGTGTGTGTGTGTGTGTGTGTGTGTGTCTGTGTCTGTGTCTGTGTCTGTGTCTGTGTGTGTGTGTTCTGTTGTTGTCAGCATGGAGGAATGCACTGGTGGTGATAAGGATAAACCAGATTGGTCCATGCCAGGGTGCGCACACACACACACACACACACACACACACACACACACACACACACACACACACACACACACACACACACACACATACACACTCACACACAATTCACCAAATAGGGCATGCAGACATGCGTATGCACGCACACACAAATACATGTGTATGATATGTGCACACAAACAGGATTAAGAGCCATACAATTTCCATTACACACTCTCCCAAACGCGCACACACACACACAAGCGTGCGCGTGCACAGCAGATCACGTGGACACACACACATGCACCAGTGGACGCACAGTTCGGATTAATGCTAATTTATGCTGTTCTTCATCACACTCCAGTTCAAAGAGATAGCGAACTCAAAGCCCTTCAGCTGTGTGTGTGTGTGTGTGTGTGTGTGTGTGTGTGTGTGTGTGTGTGTGTGTGTGTGTGTGTGTGTGTGTGTGTGTGTGTGTGTGTGTGTGTGTGTGTGTGTGTGTGTGTTCATGTAATTGTTATTAAGTGTATATGCATGTTTTTGTACATAAATGTATGCATGTGTCACCTGTGTGTGTGTGTGCGTGTGTGTGTGCGTGTGTGTGTGTGTGTGTGTGTGTGTGTGTGTGTGTGTGTGTGTGTGTGTGTGTGTGTGTGTGTGTGTGTGTGTGTGTGTGAGCGTTAATGTGAGTGCGTATGTGTGTGTCTGTGTTTGTGTACGAGCGTCAACAAGAGTGTCTGTGTTTGTGTGTGTGTGTTTGTGAGCGTCAACGTGTGTGTGTGTGTGTGTGTGTGTGTGTGTGTGTGTGTGTGTGTGTGTGTGTGTGTGTGTGTGTGTGTGTGTGTGTGTGTGTGTGTGTGTGTGTGTGTGTGTGTGTGTGTGTGTCTGGGCCTTAACGTCAGTGTGTGTACTCCTCAAAGGGGCGGATATCGCTGCTTTCAGATATTGATCAGCGCGTTGAAAGAGTGTTTTGCCTCGAAGACCCTCGGGGCAGAGACTGTGACTTCCCGGAGCCGCAGCTAATCGCTCTGCCACCACTCCTCCTCGTGACCGGGGAAAATATCAAATATCCACCTGAACAGCCCTTCTCTGAAACCACTCCCCCCGCCCCACCCCCTTCAGGGAGAACCACCTCCTGGTATCGGAGTCAGCCCTCACCTGAACCTCTCCCCGCCCGTGACGCCACACCGCACTGTGGGACTACAGCTCTGTCCGGTCGACTGTTCTATCCTAGTAACTCCATTCCTGTTTCTGATTTATTACAATTCTATTTCAATCAGTTCTTTTTAATCATGTCTATTCTATCCTGTTCTATCCCACTATGTTCCTGTTTCTGATGTAGGCCTATTGCAATTCTATTTTAATCTGTTCTTTGTATTCATGTCTATTCTACCCTGTTCGAATTTCGATTCAGTCATTTTTTTAATTCGGTTGAAATGTATTCATTGACGTCTTTATTTGAATGGTAATCCATAAAAGAAAAAAAGATAATAACAACCAAGCGACCGCGTTGTGATGATGAGACGTTATTTAGCGATCCCACAAACAAACGAGACTACAACCCGCACGGTAGAACGACAACAGACACGAGGAAGGCAGTGAGGTGCGTAGCCGGTGCACGGACCACCTCAGTCCTCCGTGCGGTCCCCCGGAACATCGCCTGGAAAACACGCGAGTCGTTTCCTCGTGTCAAATTAAATCGGGGGAATTGGAACCGACGGCTCGGCCGCGTCCATAGCCAAGTGTCTCTGCAGCGCTGCGAGTTGGTCATCCGTTTATGAATTCATATTTCCCTTTCAATAATCAGCGAAAAGGTGGGATTATTAGTCGTGTTGTTGAACACGGTTGATTTGATTTCCTTTAGTTGGTGATATATTTAGGACGGTTGTTTAATTAAGGTGGAGATTGTTTCACTATTTTTTCCATTCTAATGAAATAGTAATATGACCTTGAAAGAAGGATAATATTTGCAAACTAATCAGTTGTGATCACTGATGTATTTTGCACAGTCTAATGATGGATGAAATGAGAACAGCCCCTTGACATGTTTAATTGTCCTTTTGAGGGGTCCAAGTCGGTTATGATGACTTAAGTTTTGTGAAGGAAATCTGGGTTAATTATATTTTAATTATATACATTATAGAGCCTTATTCTATAACATTAGCTCAAGGGTTCTGACCTTACCCGATTAATGAATGTATACATTAAGTAAACATGAACACGATTAGTAAACATGAACACCATAAGTAAATCATGACAAGACCATTACTGCACTTTAATTCCCTGCTAGTTAATGCTTAGTACCAAATCGTCTGATGTTTACGAATTGTTGTTGTGTTCCCATCGATTGCACCCACTCAGGCACCATAATCAGGGCCAGGATAGCACAAGGGTAAACACATAACCCCGCCTGTTCAGATTCTTGGAAGCTGCGTACTCTGGCGGTGCTGCCCTGATCAGCGCTCTCAGAGATAACTTTAAACTTTGTCTCGAGGAGACCCCAGTTGTCGGTGGTCTTCTAAACCATGCAGCGACCGAAAGGTTGTGGACAACAGGGCAGCGGATTCCGAGTTCTGCTGTCTCTGCTATATCTTTCTTGTCGTCTGGTGACATTTTCTATTCTGTGTTGTTGCGGTGTTTGGTTCTCTTCTCGAATCTCAATATTCAGCTGTCAACTTTTGTGCTGAGTAAAGCTATCAAGCCACCCATCTGTACATCACTCTGTCCATGAATCTGTCAGTCATCCAACCATCCACCACACTTCCATCCGTCTATAAATTCATCTTGCCATCCCTCCATCGATCTCTTCATATCTTCTGTCACTACCATTCTCTGATTCTGTTCGACACAGACATAAAGACCACATCTTGCATCACCGTGTGGCTAAAATCAGGCCTCAACACAGCTTTCAGAACGGGACTGAACATCATCTTTTCTCTCGGCCCCTTTATGAATCCTATATATATATAAAGATTAAATCCTGCTCTATCTTCTCGTCTGTCCTCTGGTCACACACTTGGTAATATATATTATTTCCAGACGATTTTCTCTCATTCCTTCCTTTTCTACCAACCTAGCTCAACCGAAAGAAGCTGCTCAAAAATCGCAGGAAATATTTTGACATTAGATTGTTTCATTCTTCATCTTCCGGGTTAAAAAGGTCAGGTGCTCTCCTCTTCCTCCCAGCTACACTGCTCCCCCTTGACAGGTCAGGTGGAGAAGGATTTGAGGAAACGCCGTCGTGGTTCCAGCCATAGGAGGAGTTTGACTACAGCAGCCTCTGCTTAGGACTGGAACACAAGACTCCAGTACAACAAAGACACGCTTAGTGTGACATTGCTCCACACAGCATGTGATGAGCCACCACATCAAATCACAAGGACCCTCTCTGGTCGCACATCGACTGGCCCGCTGACGGACAAAAGCACCATTGTGTACCTCACCACCAGAGAGTGAGAGAGAGACAGGGAAAGAGAGAGAGACAGACACAGACAGACAGACAGACAGACAGACAGACAGACAGACAGACAGACAGACAGACAGACAGACAGACAGACAGACAGAAAAACAGGGGAAGAGGGAGAGAGAGAGAGAGAGAGAGAGAGAGAGAGAGAGAGAGGGAGACAGAGAGAGAGAGAGAGGAAGAGAGAGAGGAAGAGAGAGAGACAGGCAGTGAGAGAGAGAGGGAGAAAGAGAGAGCGAGAGAGGAAGAGAGAGAGAGAGACAGAGAGAGAGAGAGAGAGAGAGAGAGAGAGAGAGAGAGAGAGAGAGAGAGAGAGAGAGAGAGAGAGAGAGAGAGAGAGAGAGAGAGAGAGAGAGAGAGAGAGAGAGGGAATGAGGGGGAGAGAGAGAGAGAGAGAGGGAATGAGGGGGAGAGAGAGGGACAGAGTGGGAACACAGCCAGAGAGAGGCAGGAAGAGAGAGCGAGAGTGAGAGAAAATATTTCCATGAAACGCTCTTTTAACCTCCCCCTCCGATTTGAAAAATCTTCATATGCTGCAGCCAACATGTTTTCGTTATGTTGGCATTCTCTCTCTCTCTGTCTCTCTGTCTCTGTCTCTGTCTCTGTCTGTCTCTCTGTCTCTGTCTCTGTCTCTCTCTCTCTCTCTCTCTCTCTCTCTCTCTCTCTCTCTCTCTCTCTCTCTCTCTCTCTCTCTCTCTCTCTCTCTCTCTCTCTCCCACCTCCTATCTCTCTCTCTTTTTCCCCTCTAATGGTGGTTCGTGTTCCTCCTCACTCCTACAGAAATTGAGGTCATTTTGATTGAAATGCAGACACCTATTAATTAGTGAGGATTGGTTTGGCCCCTTCGTTCTTTGCTGTGCGTCTAGCCCTCCTCTTCACACACTTATAGTACGGCTCCTTACAACTTCATTATTCATTCTCTCTCTTTCTCCCTCCATCTCTCCCTCCTTGTCTACCTCCCTTCTCCTCTCTCACTTCCTCTCTCATCCCCCCCCCCCTACTCTGCGTCTTTAATAATCCCGCTTCCACTTATTGCAATCTGGGAAGCCTGTTCCCCCCCCTACTCTGCTTTAAATCCCCCCCTCCAATTATTGCATCTGGGAAGCTGTTTACTTGTTGTTGTTTACTTGTATGTTGTTGTTTACTTGTATGTTGTTGTTGTTGTTGTTGTTGTTGTTGTTGTTGTTGTTGTTGTTGTTGAGGTCTGTGGTCTACTCTCAGCTCTGGTTCCCCAGGGTGGCTTGATTTAAGTCCAGAAGATCCTGGTGCATCATGCCTAGATGCACTGCCTCCTCTTCCTCCTCCTGCTGCTCCTCCTCCTCCTCCTCCTCCTGCTGTTGCTCGTGACTTGCTGATTGGCACACGGCTTACTAATTAGGAGTGGATAGGGTTATTTAAAGGTAATATAAGTATCATTAGCCTCATAGCATAGTTGCCTAAGTCATATTTTGGCCAAATTTTGATATAACCTAACTCTACTGTCCTGAGCTGCTGATTCACAGCGCCTCGTTGGATATTCCCGAAGCCAGTCAGAGTGCTTTTTACATTTAATAATCACTTTCTGCCTGAGTAATCTATTTGACTTTGGCATTTTCTTTTTAAATGCCTCAATACAAGATGAACCTTAAAATATGACTCAGGCAAAGATACTATGTTTGACGAGCTATATTATGTATTTGGTTGAGTTGTGTACTTCTAAAATACCCAATTTTTCCAAAAGTTTTTAAACCCAGGGAAATCACTTTAGTCAAGTAATTATGATTACATTATTAATGTAATCATTTGGCAGCCTTTCAATGGCTTCACTCCCTAACCTCTGAGAGAACACAGGAAACTCAGCAGATATGGATGAGATGATATTCCAATATCAACCTGGCCCACTCTGTCCTTCCAGGCCAAGTGGCTAATGCCAGGCTCCAAAGCTAATGCGTACGGTGACCTTATAACGTCACGACAACGTCCAACACGCTCATGGGATGGTTAATGTCATAAAGAGGATTTCAGCGGGGAGCTCGTTGCACCATCAGGGAGCCAGGACGGCAAACAATCAATATTTGCCCGTCGTAGAGTGCCCTGGACCCCCTGATATGTACCGTTTGCTGGGTGTAGGATGGGGTCATTCGTAGCACAGTAGGTACCGGTGACTTGGATGGGACGGGACCAGCTTTGGCACCCAGTGCCGGGAGCGGAGGAGCAGTGAAGGGTCGACTTGTCTGCCAGACAGACAGAGATTTGTGCTGCCACCTTGGATTCAGACCGTGAAGAAGACCGAATTAGTTGTGTGTCATCTGCATGGCTGGGGTAGGAAAAGCAATGTGAGTGAATGACAGAAACCAAGATGAGATAAGGGAATGCTTTACTAATCCCAGACGGGGAATTTGTGTGCATGGCAGAAAGTACATAAAACTTTTTTTTCGAACATTTAAAATAAGAATAGAACAACACAAAAAATACAGAAATTGGTATGTCTAATATACACAGTATAAATATCTACAGTAGAAATCCCCAAGCAGGAATTAACACGGTTATTGCACGCCGCTGGAAGGGAAAAGGTCCACTGTGTGTAATTAGGATGAGGATGTTTCAATACAACATTGTTTTCATTCCTGTGTGTGCGTTAGGTGTGTTGGGTGTGGTGTGTGTGGTTTTGTACAACAAGAGAGCGGGCAGAGGCGTCATTTTATGCAATTCTGTGCATTGAGTTCAATAGAGGGAAAGTGAGGCCGATTATTTTTAAGAGAAATACGGTAAGTATGAGAACAAATACAGATAGAGGGTCTGAATGAGTGAGAGAGAGAGAGAGAGAGAGAGAGAGAGAGAGAGAGAGAGAGAGAGAGAGAGAGAGAGAGAGAGAGAGAGAGAGAGAGAGAGAGAGAGAGAGAGAGAGAGAGAGAGAGAGAGAGAGAGAGAGAGAGAGAGAGAGAGAGAGAGAGAGGAAGTATAGGAAGAAGTGTTTTTAAAGGAGAGGGGCAGATAATGTAAGAGAGAGAGAGAGAGAGAGAGAGAGAGAGAGAGAGAGAGAGGAGAGAGAGAGAGAGAGAGAGAGAGAGAGAGAGAGAGAGAGAGAGAGAGAGGAAGTATAGGAAGAAGTGTTTTTAAAGGAGAGGGGCAGATAATGTAAGAGAGAGAGAGAGAGAGAGAGAGAGAGAGAGAGAGAGAGAGAGAGAGAGAGAGAGAGAGAGAGAGAGAGAGAGAGAGAGAGAGAGAGAGAGAGAGAGAGAGAGGGATTGGAGGAACTGTGGGTTCTGAAAGGCTCAGAGCTAATGATCTGAGAGCTTCTTACTGTAATGCACTTAAACCAGCTCCTTGAGGAGACAGAGAGACACCAAGACACAGAGAGAGAGGACGAGAGAGAGAGAGAGACCCAGACACAGAGAGAGAGGACGAGAGAGAGAGACACCCAGACATAGAGAGAGAGAGGACGAGAGAGAGAGAAAACCCAGACATAGAGAGAGAGGATGAGAGAGAGATACCCCCAGACATAGAGACAGGACGAGAGAGAGACACCCAGACATAGAAAGAGAGGACGAGAGAGAGAGACACCCAGATATATATATATATATAGAGAGAGAGAGAGAGAGAGAGAGAGAGAGAGAGAGAGAGAAGAGAGAGAGAGAGAGAGAGAGAGAGAGAGAGAGAGAGAGAGAGAGAGAGAGAGAGAGAGAGAGAGAGAGAGAGAGAGGGGAGGGGGATGGGGAGGTCTAGACTTAGAAAATTAAATGGAGGCCAAGAAAGAGAGAAAAAAAGCAATTGAGGAAAAGTGACGTTGGCTGAAAGACAAGAAGGTGGAAAAAAGGAAAAACTACTGAAGAATGAATAAAAGGAAGACAAGACAGGGAAATCCTGTTAGTAAAAGTGCTGGCTGTAGAAACCTCAAACCTGAACGGGGGATGAGAGAGAAGGAGGGAGGGAGAGAGAGAGAGAGGGAGAGAGAGAGAGAAGAGAGAGAGAGAGAGAGAGAGAGGAGAGAGAGAGAGAGAGAGAGAGAGAGAGGAGAGAGAGAGAGAGGAGTGAAA
>OLKM01000462.1:260554-278054 GCA_900291075.1 Melanogrammus aeglefinus | reverse complement strand
ACTTTCATTGCAACACCACAACAACTACTTGGTTGCGACTGTTCCTAAACATTTGCGGGGTTGTAGATGTGGCAAGTTAACACTCGCTGTGCGTCACTATATTTCTACGTATTTAAAAATGAACGCATTCCAAAACATACTTCTCTTCAATAGCCCAACAGCTAGACTTTTTGGTATATATCCCCGATCTATGACACAGTTTGTGTGTGCACTTACATGGCTAGGCTATGATATATGAGAGAGTGTGGGTTTAAAGTGTCTCACGGCCTTGTTTTGAAGAGAGGATGAACCCTGATTAAATTGCTTCTTCTTTTTTTTTTGGTCATTTTTGCATTGTACTGTAGAAGATGGTAGGTTATGAACCGAGGGGCCCTCCATCTACATAATCCAACAGGCAGGGGGGGGGGGGGGGTGCTTGGGGGCCCCGTGAATGCCCGGCACCCTGCCTCTTTGGGACACATTTGAGGGGCTGCAAAAAAAGACTTTACCGGGCGGTTACCGGGGGTCTGCGCAGGGGGGGGGGGGCCCGTGGACACAGTGAGAAAATGAAGACCTCTGCACCCCTCTAAATCCACAGGAATTTCTCATTAAGCGCAGGTCTCGAGCTGCCAATGGGCCCCCAGGGGTGGGGGCCCCCAACCCCGGACCCCCCCCCACACCCCCAACGCGGGGTGGCTCTCCAGCGCTGCAGAGAATGAGGCCCTTCCACTCCACACAGGGCTGTCGGGCGCTGGCTGTTCTTCACCTCGTCTCTTTCTTATCCCCACAAGGAGCGGTCTGCTTCACGCGCCCACCACCCACCCCCCCCGACCCCACCTTACCCCCCTCACCCCCCCGACCCCCCCCCCCCCCGACCCCCCACCCCCACTTCCCCCTTCCTTTTGTTCTTCTCCTAGTGCTGGGGCTGTGTTTGTAGCGTGTGTGTCAATGCGTGTGCCTGCATGTGATTGAGTGTGTGTGTGTGTGTGTGTGTGTGTGTGTGTGTGTGTGTGTGTGTGTGTGTGTGTGTGTGTGTGTGTGTGTGTGTGTGTGTGTGTGTGTGTGTGTGTGTGTGTGCGTGTGAAGGAGTGTGTGTGTAGGTGGTTGTGTATGCGTGCATGTGATTCAGTTTTGTGTGTGTTTGTGTGCGTGTGCGTGTGTGTGTGTGCGTGTGTGTGTGTGCGTGTGTGAAGGAGTTTGTGTTTGTGTGAGTACGTGTAAGGTGATTGCGTGTGTGTTTGCACGCATGTGTGTGTGTGAGTGAATTTGGTCGAGTGTGTGTGTCATCGTGAGTGCATGTGCATGCGAAGTTCATTCGAGGTGTGTGCGCCTGTGTTACGTGCCTTGTGGTGTGCAATTGCAGTGGCATCGGGAGTGTGTTTACAGTATACAAATTGTGTACGCGTGTGTGTCTGTGTGCGTGTGTGTGTGTGCGTAAGTGTGTGTGAATCTGACTGCTTGTGTGTGTGTGTGTATGTGTGTGTGTGTGTGTGTGTGTGTGTGTGTGTGTGTGTGTGTGTGTGTGTGTGTGTGTGTGTGTGTGTGTGTGTGTGTGTGTGTATGTGTGTGTTTGTGTGTGTGAATCCGGTTGCTTGTGTGTGCGTGTGTGCGTGTGTGTCTGTGCGTGTGTGTGTGTGTGTGTGAATCCGGTTGCTTGTGTGTGTGTGTGTGTGCGTGTGCGTGTGTGCGTGTGTGTCTGTGCGTGTGTGTGAATCCGGCTGTTTGTGTGTGTGTGTTGGAGTGTGTGTTTGCGTGAGGGCTCTCTTCTGGCCAGGGTCTTGGTTTTGGAGAGAAAAGTGTGATTGAATTGGACGTTTTCTAACGGGCTCCCGAGGTATTTTGTCTTCAGGCGCAGATCTTCATTTCAAAGATAAAGCTCCCCCCCACCCGCCCACCCCCCGTCCTTTCACACCTCCTTCACAAGGAGGATGGGGATTACAGGGGATTATGGATATGAGCCGAGCTAATGACTTCTGATGAGCGTGGAGAGGATATTTAGTGTACGATTTCAAAACATCGCCCGTCGCCGAATCTGTTTCGGCACCACTTGCCCACTTCTTGGGACGGGGCAGGGAGCAATATATTTTGAAATAAGAAATTTTGTACAAAAATGGAAACAAAAAAAAAGACTGCAAAGAAGACAAATATTTGTGTTGAAACCTAGCCCTACACTTCCTAAATGTTCAAGAAAAAAACATAAGTCACCTCTGCCGCTTATCCCGTGTTAATTTGCTGTCTTTCTTGTAACTTCATCACTGATGCAGCTCATGACAGAGGGATTTGCCTCCCGTAAAAACATCTCTGGGGCGGAGGCTGAGTACGGCTACCGTGACAACGGCCTCAGAGTGAATCACATGGTGGTTCTGACGCCCATCAAGAAATATGGGGGGGTTAAATGCATATGTTTGGAATGATGTCTTACATTTTGCGTTATGTGTTTTCATGCAAAGGGTCATATGTTCAATATTATATCTATATTCTAAGAGGTGTCAAAACTACGAATTATGTTTTGTTTAGTTTTAAGCGCATGTGTCACACATGTTATGCTGTATGTGTTTTGTTAAGGGTGATGTGTGACTAACGCTGTCTCCCACATTCCCACATTCTCTCTGACTCTCTCTTTCTGTTCCTCTCTCTCTCACCCACCCAAATACACACCCGGATACACACACACACACACACACACTCACAAACCGAAACTACTATTATTATTGTATTATTATTGCCCTTGCTACAATCAACAGATGTACTCCTGCTGCAATCATGACACTTAAAGCCGGGAGGTACAGAGAGAGAGAGAGAGAGAGAGAGAGAGAGAGAGAGAGAGAGAGAGAGAGAGAGAGAGAGAGAGAGAGAGAGAGAGAGAGAGAGAGAGAGAGAGAGAGAGAGAGAGAGAGAGAGAGAGAGAGAGAGAGAGAGAGAGAGAGAGAGAGAAAGAGAGGGAGAGAGAGAGGGAGAGAGAGAGAGAGAGAGAGAGAGAGAGAGAGAGAGGGAGAGAGAGAGAGGAGAGAGAGAGAGAGAGAGAGAGAGAGAGAGAGAGAGAGAGAGAGAGAGAGAGAGAGAGAGAGAGAGAGAGATAGAGAGAGAGAGAGAGAGAGAGAGAGAGAGGTGGAGTTGAGCTGTCTCAGTCCGGGGCAGCTGACAGCTGGGTTCAGAGGGGTCAGAGGTCACAGCGAGGGGTGGCGTTAGGGAGGGGGGTAGGGAGGGATGAAGCAGAATCTAAAACAACAGGAAGAGCCTCACACACACAAACACACATATACATACACACACATACACACACAAATTCGTATGCACATAAATACACACAAAAAAACAGACCCACACACCATCAATTCCGGGAGAAGTGAGACGCAAAGGCCTCCGGAAGAATTCTCTCTCTCTCTCTCTCTCTCTCTCTCTCTCTCTCTCTCTCTCTCTCTCTCTCTCTCTCTCTCTCTCTCTCTCTCTCTCTCTCTCTCTCTCTCATAAACGATAAATATTCACAAAATACTTAGTCTCTCCTCAGTAATACGATTCATATTAAACATAGCGCTCCTTTTCCAAACGCATCAGAACGAGGGCGCCCAGCGTGCAGAGGCTTTGTTTAATCAGGTGGATTCAGTGATAGGCTGAGAGACCGGCGGCTTGTGACGGAGACGAAGCAGCAGTCAGACTCTACAATCAGCACTGCTCTCGCTGACACACACACACGCGCACATGCACACTCGCACACGCACACACACACACAGACACACACACTGACACACACACACACACACACACACACACACACACACACTCACACACACACACACACTCACACACTCCCTGCCAATACATATGCAAAAGTGCACTGTTGTGCATGGTCCATTATTAGGGGACCAAGTAGCTTTGCTGCTCGGACCCCTAATAATGGACCATGCACAACAGTGCACTTTTGCATATGTATTGGCAGGGAGTGTGTGTGTTTTTTTGTTTCTGTAAAAGTCATACTGCAGCCTATACCGTAAGTCGAAAACTCTTGACATTTTCAGGTATGGTTACCAATAACACCCACTACCCATAAACCTAAATTTGTGGTATTGTAAAAAAAATCATGAATTAGGCTTATTTCTCCTCACCAGATTGACCTGGACTCAAAATTCTTTCCGAATATTAATCTCTAGAATCTGACGCATTTAAAAAATCCACTGTCTTATGGCCTAAAAATGTATACTCTTCCCACAATTTCATATTAAAGCTAAACATGACAAAAAGATTCACAGGCTACAAAAATAATCAAAAATTCCCCAAAATCACCAAGCCTCACAAAAATCATCCAACAGAATTTGTTTGACTTGGCTTCATTTGAGAAATATTGGCCAATAAAGTTGGAGCAGTTAGCCCATTTTTCTTATATGACCATTTTGTAACTGTTTAAATACATATGACTATTATTAGGTGGATACCAATACCACCCACTACCCTTAAACCCAAATTGTGTTACTGCACCCAAAGGTGGCGCTATTCAAAAACAATATGAACTAGCCTTATTTCTCCTTACCAGATTGACCTGGACTCCAAATTCGTTCTTCATATTAATCTCTAAAATCAGATGCATCTTCTTCACCCTGGTCTTCAGCTCTAAAAATGTTTACTTTTCCCACAATTTCATCGAAAAAACCAATGTCCACAGTCTCAACCCATTTTACGTAAATTACCATTTTGTTATTGTATAACTACCATACGGCGTCAGCTATTATTGGGAAGATACCATTAACAGTGCACATTTTCAGATTTGTACTCTTTTAAGAAAGACCTTGATTCTCTTTTTGTGCTTGGAGTTTTCTTGATGGTGTGTGCCTATCAATCGACATTTTCACCATGTGAATGAGGCTTGATGCAGTACAGCAATGTCAGTGGTTCAACGGGATAATCCCGTGTACTGGTGATGCTTAGGTTGAGAGTTTGAATCCTGTATAGAGCATTTTGAACAAGCTGAACATGACCTTCTGTCATTGCCGCTCATTTAAGAAACACAACATTGAACAGCACCTGAAATTCATCAGGCAATCAACATTCCGGCTCATTAGTTTCCAAGAATCTGACTGCCAAGACACAGTATGGCATTAAGGGGAACTTCTTCGTCAACCATGTTTCCTTCATAATGAACTCTGTCATATTTATATGTCTTCCGTTAGTGTTCTTAACAACAAATTTTATTTCCCCAGAATCTCAAAGATTTTTCAGGTATTTCCTTTTAAGAAAGCCCTTTATTCACTTGAGAAATGTTTGCTTGGAGTTTTCTGGATGTTTATGTGCTTATCAATAGACATTTTCACCATGTGAATGAGGCTACATTTCAGGTTTGTCAGTGGCTCAATGGGATAATGCCTTGTACTGGTGATCCTTAGTTTGAGAGTTTGAAACCCGATCAAACAATGCTGAACATGACATTCAGCCATTGCTCTGCAGCCCAGTCACCTGAAGGCCGATGCACAGTATGGCATTAAGGGCAACATCAATATCTTTCCTTCACAATTATATGTCATATTTATAGATCTTCCATTAGTGTGTTCTTGACTGTTCATTTTGCTCAGACCCCGTTAATCACCGCTTGCAGTTATATTTTGTGTTTATATTTTCTTATTGTATTTTGTATTTTGCCCTACTGTTATCGGTCATTTGCACTATCCTCTTTGCTGCTGTAACCCTGCAAATTTCCCCACTGTGGGACAAATAAATGATTATTTTAATTTATCTTAAGGGTACCTGCATCCATGGTGAAATGACCTGTTTTAGTGAGATGCACGATGACGTACAGTACCATGGTAAAGACGAAGCCAACAGGTAAAGACGAAGCCAGCATTGACCTGCATTGAAACACAGCCTAAGTTAAAACACTACAGGTAATATAACCTTCATGAAATGAAACGGTCAAGCATAGAAAAGTAAAAGAAATCAAAGCTGCAGGCAAATTAAATATTTTTTAATTATAGGATCCTTTTTGAATGAACTGTTTGTGCCTTGTCAGACTCGAGGCTGGAGCTCCTTCTTGGGCCATCAGAGAGAACGGTAGGCTAATGTCTAGGGAACGTATCTTTCATCAGATCATGTTTTAAAACAGTTCCTCAAATGGAATTATGGAAGGTGAGACCAGCATCTGTACTACCATCGCAACAAACTGAAAATTTGCATCTGTCTTTGCCTTGAATAGGCCTAATATTATAAATTTACGAATGTAATTTAAAAATAACAAAAGATCAAAGATCACAACTGTACTTTTTGGAAAGAAATGGTCTGTAGCCTTTTAGCATATATGTATTAATGCTGTTTAAAAGTAGTCTATGGTGACTATGCATAACTGAGCATATTACTTTAACCAAGTCAGAAAGGTCCCAGGTCAGTTAAGCTCTGTGGTGAGAGGAATCCGAACCAACACGCTCTCATCACAAATGTTTTACTGCCCCTTAGTGGCCGCTGTATGTTACTGCAGGATGTACTTGATTACGTTTGCAAACTCAACATTTGGCCTCAGTTTTTTTTAAATAATCTCTCAGTCCTGAAACTTTATTGATTTCACAATCAAACTGACAATCAGGCCTTCCAATTACCTGTGAAGCTCCCCTAACAATCAGATCGATTTAAAAACTAATACTAATACTTGGTTATGTCCCACATTCACGCAAAACGTAATCCTGTTAAATTTATTTAGTAATAATCCATGATTGTACAAATTAAAACTATAACATGATTTAACATAATTAGGAAACCACAACATTAATCTCTGACCATCTGACAAGAAAACATGCATGTCTTAACATTATTATTTTCCATTGCTTACGGATCAACAAGGACAATACAGAATATGGTTTAGAACACAGAAATAAAGAGCAGTACAGGTACACTCACATGGTTCCTAACTCCAGGCCAAACTATTACAGCTTCTTCCCTGGGGAAATCTTCAAAGGAACCGTATCAGTGGAATTGATGAATGGTAAAACCTTTGATTTCTCCAATGAAGTGGTCTTCTTCCATGAGTGGATTGTCTGGTTGGTTTTAGGATCACTGAAGGATACCTCAGTGGTCGGACCCCACTTCATTCTGATCCTCGGTAATTTCTGCATCGCTGGGAGATAAACCCATTCTCCAGATTGATGTGATGATGCTGATCTGTATCTACCGTTATGTAATCCTATCTTACAATAATGAACAACACTGCTGCGGCGAAGAAAAAATACTACACCCAGCTCCCACTGAGCGCTGTCTCCCACCTCTACCTCACAGGTCCCTGATTCAAATGACCTAGATCCCAGCACGCCATACTTCAGCCTCTCTGGGTTCTCAGGGAGCTGCTGTCTCGCTCCACATCTCACGCTGGCCAGGTCCTCAGACAGGTGGAGATCGGGGCCAGCGGTGTTGGGGTCCAGGATCACAGGAAAGTAGGAGACGTTCTGCTCCAGCTTCTTCCAGACTGCGTAGGCCAGGTTGCCCAGGTGTTTGGCCACGTCCAGCAGCGCTCCCTGCGGTAGAGCTGGCAAGAGTCGGGGCTGGTCTACTTTCTGTGTAGCCTTGAACTTCGTCAGGATGGAAATGTCTCCAGCCACCAGCTGCTGCTCCATCTCGCTGACTGTGTGCGAAATGGTTTCTATCTGCTTCGACAGCTCCTCGATCTCCTGCTTTATCTTCTGACCTTTCAACTGCTCTTCGTCTCTCAGCGCAGTGATCCTGGACTTCTCTTCATCTTGGAGAATCTGGTGAAGCTTCTCAAACTCCTTTTGAATCTGTCTCTCGGTGTGCGCAGTCTGGAAATGAATGTGCGCTGCTATGTCCTCACATTTTCTCTTGGTATCAACGAAGTTCTTTAACTTCTCTTTCTGGGGTTTTAGTAATTTCTGAATTTCTTCCCTGTGGCTCGGGGCAGCTTCATCCACAGGAAGGAATCTGTGGTTGGCGTGTTTTTCAGAATCTCGACAGATGAGACACGCCGTCTCCAGGTCATCGAGACAGTAGAGCTTGAGTTTCTCACCGTGCAGAGGGCAGAGATCCACGTTCTCCCGCTTGAAGGCCTCCGACAGGTTCTTCAGAGCAATATTCCGGGGTGGTTCAGTCTTTGAAGATCTTCTCTTGCAAAGTGGACACTGCTGTTCCTGGTTTTGCGCCCACCATGTCTGCAGACAGCCCTTGCAAAAACTGTGACTACACGATAGGATAACAGGGTCTTTAAAGATTTCACAGCAAACAGAACAGGTGAGATCGTCAACAAGGGAAGAAGTGCACGCCATTGTCGTCACAGAGTGAATCCAAAACGACTGATCAGACAGCTATGCGAGGCCTGGCGTTCTCTCATTGCCTCGCTTTTGTTTCACTTTCATAGTTCCGCTTTGAGCAGTGACGGAGCATAACTGCTACAGTTTCCCTCACCTATCAGAACAGAGTGGCTCTGATCAACAATCTGAAAATGGCCACTATCCCCCCACTCTTAAATGTTTTTTTTTATAATTATTTGAGAAAATCGTATCTCTTTATTAACAGCATCGTAAATTGACTGTATAACAATCTGAACCTCGTCATGTTTGGTAAGTTGCCATATAAATTCTCAAAGAAAGGGGGTTAGTGCGTATTGGCGAAAAAGCAACGGCCCCTTCAGGTTCAACTCAAGGCTGTTTAAACCCTATTTAACAACTAGAAAATGCATTTCCTGCAGAAAATGTGGTGAGTGCTGTAGTGCAAAGTGAGGTTGAAAATACTTTTTTAATGCAGCCACATAGATTAAGACATAAAGAAACGTTAAATGGCTTAAAACAAGTGAAGGGATTTGAACAAAAGTTTTAAAGTCTAAATGGAGTAAACAATATAAACATGCACACATGCATTCAAGAAAATGTAAATGGTTCGAAACAAATAAAGTGACAGCTGAATGAAAAGCACAAAGCATTGCTAAAAATGCAGGAATGTAAAATGAATTGAACTGAAGAATCTGAATGGTCAAATGTATTGCCCTGCACTGCTGGAGTGTGTGTGTGTGTGTGTGTGTGTGTGTGTGTGTGTGTGTGTGTGTGTGTGTGTGTGTGTGTGTGTGTGTGTGTGTGTGTGTGTGTGTGTGTGTGTGTGTGTGTGTGTGTGTGTGTTTAAGAGAATGGCGAGCCAGTGCTTGATTAAAAGTAGCCCAATAGTGGCAACCTAAATCTGGCAACCAGCCAAAATCTGGCAACACTGCCTGAAAGTCTGCCAAATGTAGCCCAATATGGCGGGAAAAAACGCCCAATCTGGCAACACTGCTGAACGTCCTCACGCGCCAGTGTCAACGTAAATCAATTAGACCAACTGAAAACGAAGCCGGTATGAAACTAAAACTGTGATTCTGAATAAAGTTTAAATGAAATCGAAATTCCGTTTGGATATTAATGAAGATACAAATGTGTAGATTTGTTAAATGGTTTGAACGAAGGTTAACGGTTGAAAAATGATTGAGTAGCATGGTAAGTAAGCAAAAAGTCCTGTACGAACGGCTTCCATGGTCTTTTCTCTTGTTCGGCAGAAAGCAATGTCTCTCTTAGAATGCGGTTCCAGCTCTCTACGGCTCCGTTTGCTTGTGGATAGTAGAGAGACACTTTCCTGTCTTTGATGTCTCACACTTCAAGATACTCAGCAAACTCACTGGAAGTGAACTGAGTTCCATTGTCACTCACTAGTTCTGTAGGGTTTCCAAACCGGGCAAACACGGTAGACAGAAAGGAAGTGATTGCTGCAGTTGTTATGGTAGCAGTGAAAGCGACCTCCGGCCACTTTGTGTAGTAGTCAATCAACGTCACTGCAATGCAATAGTCCCAGCTGGCTGACTCAAACAGTCCCACAATGTCCATGCCCACTTTCTGCCATGGGGCATCAGGTAGAAGAATGGGCTGGAGAGGAGCGGCATGTGTCTTGGCACTTTTGTCATTCAGCCGGCATGATAACCATGACAGACATGTCTATACCGAGCCACCTGTAGAAGTCCCAGAGCATTTGTTTGGTGCGGACGACCCCCTGCTTTGCTCAGGGAGGGAGTGACTGGCAAACCCCGGACTGCCCAGCTCCACTGGCATACACCTGGTCTTCTACCCGTTCCTCCGACAACCAGCTCTAACTTCTCCCTTTTTTTTCTTGAGCCTCCCTCCATCCTCTCCTCACATGGAACTGTCAGCTCCAGAAAGACTAGTTGTTTTGTGGCCTCTGAGACTAAGATGATGTCAGGCCTCAATCTCGTCTGGGTGATGTGTGGTGGAATTTTCAGCTGCCTCTCCAGGTCAACTGACATCACCCAGTCTCGGGCCGTGGGGAGGAAACCAGCAGAGCGGTTTCTTTGAGTTTTCTCCGTCCTTTGTCCTTCCTTGACAAAGTGAATGGTCTTAGCTGTGGCTTGGGCGAATCAGCTGCCCTTGATCCCCTTGCTGAATGCTTCAGCGATGAACTTGAGGACCTGGTCGTGCCTCCATCGATACCGGCCCTTACCCAGCGCCTTGGACCAGCTGCTCAGGATGTGTTTCAGTCTCCCTATTTTTGAACACAGGGGACATGCAGGTGTTCTCCCAGCCTGAAGCAGAATTTGTCTGTGACCTTTCCCCTTCTTAAGAACCAAGGATCTGGACTTTGCAGGTTTGAAACTCATGCGAGCCCATGCCAGGATGCCCACCATCCCCTGGAGGATACACCTGGCTCCTGGTACAGCTGTTGTTGTCACTGTGAGATCGTCCATGAAGGCTCTGATGGGAGGTTGCCTTACTCCAGATTTGCTGAGGGGACCTCTGCATTCTGGTTCCTCTGCCTTGACCAGCATGTTCATTGCTAGTGCGTAGAGGATCACTGAGATTGTACAGCCAATGATTATGCCCACTTCCAGCAATTAAATGGGCATAATTGCTGGAAGTCAGGTTTCTATTCATGGATTTTTCATCCTCCTTCAACACAGTAAATATCAACACACTTCTACATCGCCTTCAGCAGCTACAAGTCAACCCAACCCTGATGCTCTGGATTAAGGAGTTCTTAATGAACAGACCCCAGCATGTGAGAGTGCATGTTGTGACATCTACAAACCTCTTTTCTATATGCCCAAATGAGATCACCTGCAAGATCAATCCACTAAAACGATTTAAATATGCTGATGGCATGGCGTTGGTGGCCAACCTGACAGACGAGCACTCCCTGTCCACTTACAGGCAGTATGTGAACATCATGGCCATGTGGTTCAATGAGAGCTCCCTGCAACTAAACATCAGCAATACCAAAGAATTGTGTTTCCATAGGTGCTGGGCACCCGAAACCCCACATCCACTCTCCACACCTTTATGACTGGAGGGGCAAGTGGTTGAGCAGGTTAAACATTTTAAGTACCTTGGCACCCAGATTGACCACCGCCTGTCCTTAACCCAGCATGCAGACCCAGCTCTCAGACTTGCACACTCAAGCAGTGAAAAGGAAGACCAATTCCATTCTCCTAGATCCCTTCCCACCCCCTCCATGGCTGTTTTGAGCTGCTTCCATCAGGCAGTAGATACAGAGTGCCTCTAGCCAAAAACTCTCTCTATACAAAATCCTTCATACCCAAGGCAATACACACACACAAAATACTTCTTACACAAGCACCACATACACACGATTAGAGAACAGACTGCCTTCAATCAAAGTAAATTTTCTAATATGGCAACATGTCGGACAAATAAAGCTTTTGAACGTGAACTTGAATTTAAGTGCACGTGAGGCACATGCAACTGTGCGCTCTGTGTGAAGTTGTGTCAGTACCGCCCCCAAGCCATAATCTGACGCCACTTTAGTCACGAAGGTGGGGAGGCTGGGGTCGAAGACAGACAGCGCTGGGCTGTTGCACAATGCAATCCTTAACAGCCTCGAAGCTCTTCTTAACTGCTGAAGTCCACTGGAATTTTTCCTCACGCAGACATGCTCATACCAGCTCCACGAGCAATGCATAGTTGTACACAAACTTCTGGTACCACGCTGTGAGCCCCAGGAATGAGCACAGTGCTGTAGTGTCTCTCGGCGCCATAGCCTCTGTGATGCCTTTGACGTGCTCTGTGAGTGGCTGTAGGCCCTGGGCAGAAATCGTGTGCCCAAGGAACCGCAGGCTGGACTGGTTGAACTGGCATTTTTCCTCGTTTAGCTGGAGGCCGGCCCGCTTAATCGTGGCGAGCACCTCCTGTAGGTTGAGGTCATGTACTGCCTTGACCATTCCGTATCTTATGACATTGTACAAATAAAACTGGACCCCCTTGCAGCCTTTCAGTATGAACGACATCATTTTGGAGAACGCACTTGTGGCAGAGCACAGTTCGTATGGTACACATTTGAACCGGAACAGTCTATCATGCGTTATGAATGCAGTTAAGTCTCGGCTCTCCTCTGCCAAGAGCATCTGATGATAAGCGTTGGTCTATTGAGGAAAACACTGTAGCAGCAACACATCTCGGAGAACAATTCATCCATATGAGGAAGCGGGTAACTGTCCATCACTACCGCCTTGTTAGGCTCACGTAAGTCCACGCACAGCCTCGCCGCACCGTTCTTCTGTCGCGTGACCACGATGGGTGAGACCCATGGTGATGCATCAATCCTCTCTATTACGTCCATCTGTAACGGAGAGAGGAAGTCTCCTCAGTTTCTGTTGAACGGGCTGTACTGCTTTGTTGCCCTCCTTCACTTTCACCCGGTGGAGAAAGTAGCTAAACCCAATTCCACACCGGTCACTGGCCCAGTTTTGACCTCAGACACTGGAGCCGCAGGTGAGAGCACAGTATTGCCCATAATGGAAAGTCCAACTTCCCTGAATAAGTCCATTCCAAGACAGCAGTACCTGCCTTTTCCACCACATATAATAAAGCTGGTGCTGTAGTATTAGCATGCTGCACGGTAGCTGATAGGCAGCCTAGTACTGGGATATCTGACTTTGTGTATCACACCAACTTAACTTATGGTTCAGTCAGAGGCTCATTACTAAAATGCTCTCTATAGACAGGTTCAGGAATGATAGACACAGTGGCACCTGTATCTACCACTAGTTCTACTGGACAGGAAGTTGACTTTGCATCAGTGTGCGAAATACGGGGGGGTCCGGGGGGGCTCGACCCCCCCGATATACCAATGAGACCCCCTGAAAGCCTCAAAGGCAACATTTTAGGGGGGTCTCAAATTTTGTCCAAAAAAATAGCCTATATATTTTATCGTCAGTCATGGTCACTTATAAAGTTTTTAAGCTCACCATGTCCAGTATTCAGAATTCAAAACATTTATTGACAAATGTTATTTTTTTGCCAAGCGGAGCCCTATGTGCGCATGCAAATTAGCCATGTTCGCCAAACAGAAGAAAGACGTAATGTTGAAAAGTCATACTAAAAACGTCTAGTAAGCGAAACTAAACCATAGTGTATCACTCACACACTTTGGGTCTATTCTAACTCAAGGTAAGAGGCTATCTTTTAAATCTTTGCAGTGACTGCATTGTGGTGATAGAACTGGGACACATAGGGTGCACTGTGCGTTAGATGAGTGTGTGCGACTGTGTGCATGCATGTGCTTTCCGGCTTCGGCATACTGCCTGATTATGAAGGCGTTGTGGTTAGTTGCGGTCTTTGTGAAGCAGCCTAGCCTTGCAAGTTGGAGTAGGCCTAATTGTTAACTTGCGTGCGAGAGAGAGAGCGCGAGAGAGAGCGAGCTTGTTGTGTAAAATGTTGTCAGCATCCGCCGTGGTTGGACGAATGTGCATTGTGTATGTGTTCAATGATGTATCTGTCTAATCGTATTTGCTGTAGATGGATGGTTAAATAATGTCACACGATCGGTCATATTGCAGGCTTTCATTCGCAAATGCACTGATTGCGTGCCAGTCTCCGATAGGCTATACGTGGCATTTATTCAGTTGTTGATTGCTCTTCAAGTGTAATAACTGTGTATAACTGTGCCATATTGGTGCCAATTTTTGTTGCGTTTGCATTGTAATGCACAACTTTGCCTCTCCTTGTTATAAAACAAGTGCATCCAAACAACTTTAGCCAATGCAACCTCCTATGTCAGTACTGACATAGGAGGCTGCATTGGCTAAAGTGTTTCTTTACGAATAGGCTACTATAGCATATCGGATTATCAACAATTGTTGTGTGCGTGTGTGTGTTGTCATGTAGGCTATAGAATGATTGCTTGCATCCATGAAATATAGTAATGCTATAGGCCTACTGCATATTGAGATAATTTAGATCGGTATTGCGCAACAATCGGGGGATGGGGACCCCCGAATATTGACGGGTATTCCGCACACTGGGCTAAACACAATCAAGTTGGCGAATATTAACCACAACTGTATAAGAAGCATGTTGTCTCAATATCGAAGTTTGTGAGGCTTCCTCCTGTGAATGATTGAATGCCTCAGAGCAACTCCGAACTCAGAAAACATCTGTTCTCTATGTAGCCTATTAGCTGAGTACGCAGCTAATCAACGAAGAGGTCAGCTACGTATTGCTATCTTAGCTGGAGATTTTTGGGAAACACTCGTACTTGGGCTGCTACATAGTACAACTGGGCTTATAAGTCGGCAAAATGCGTCCTGTTTTGGGAAACGCACCCCTGCTGACAGAAGGCACGCATTTGGTCAGCAAGTAGCCTATTGGGCAAGCCACGCATCAGGCAGAAATGGCACAAGGCCATATAGGCCTACAGGCAGGCACGTAGCCTATAATAGACAAATGCTGATAGACCCAGCAAACATTACTCGACAATGGGCTCTATGCACAACTCCACTACTTCCTGGACTTAGTGCATCTCCTCATTTCCTGTCTTACATTATTGGATAAACTGATTAATCCAGGTGTGTCTGACCATTGGGACTACTCAGACACACCTGGATTAATCAGTTTGTCCAGTAATGTAAGACAGGAAATGAAGGAGCTGCACTACATCCAGGAAGTAGTGGAGTTGTGCATAGAGCCCATTGATCTGCTTAGTAAGCCTTATAATGAAAGCCAGGGCTGGCCCTCACTATCAGAAAGGAGTGGCTCTGATCGACACTATGAAATGGCCACTATATGTTCCTAAATGTATTTATTTATAATTATTTGAGAAATGGAATATTTCTTTATTAACCAAATCGTAAATGGACTATATAACAATCTGAACCGCGTCATGTTTGGTACGTTGCCGTTAAAAGTGTTAAAGAAAAGGGTGAAGTGTGTATAGTCGAAAAGCAACATCACCTTCAGGTTCAACTCAAGGCTAGCTTAAACACTATTCCAAATTACACCAAACTGAGAGCAGATCTTGCATGAGGCCTTATCTTATTTTTTTTTTTCATTTCATAAAAAAGACCAAAGATCATAACAAAACACAGAGGATTTCTGAATAAAGTGGTAGGTAGAAGGTAGCGTTTAATTTACAACACAACGGCTACATGGCAACGATGTTATTTTACAGGTATAATGTACAATATTGGTGTGTGTTGATGAGCACTATCATCACCACATCACCAGGACCAGATTCTGCTTCTCTTGATCACAGGAGTAAATGGAACCGTTCAGAAAAAGTACTAAAAGTGAACTGCATCTGGGGCCCTTCCAATCACCCACCCCACAATGCATCACCCCTCACAATTGATCAATCAAACAAATGAAAATATCAGAAAAATGTTTCAGGTATAAAAAAATCCAGTGTCAAGATTCAAGATTTCACATAAATACTGGGCAGCAGCGAAGTAAAATGTGTGTATTATTGTATTATTGCCTTTGCTACAATCAACAGGTGTAATGCTGCTGCATGGGAAATCATTGCACTTAAAGCCTTTTGAAATGTGGAAGGGAAGTTAAAAGAATAGAACCAGAGAGAGCACCAGAGAGAGAGAGAGAGAGAGAGCGAGAGAGAGAGAGAGAGAGAGAGAGAGAGAGAGAGAGAGAGAGAGAGAGAGAGAGAGAGACCAGAGAGAGAGAGAGAGAGAGAGAGAGAGAGAGAGAGAGAGCACCAGAGAGAGAGCGAGAGAGAGCAGTACTAGGGGTGCTGCATTTTGAGCTGTCCCTCAGTCCCCGGGTGCACCCCGCTGACGAAGCTGGGTCTCGAGGGGTCTAGAGGCTTACATGAGGGGGTGCGCGTTAGGTAGGGATGAGGAATCTAAAAAACAGGAAGCAGCCTCACACATCCCGCAAAACACACATATCCATACACATTCCCGCCATACACATCAAAACAAGACCACCCTTTCCAAAACAATTTCTGGAGAGAGAGATCGCATCCCCAGAAAGGCCCTATCCGAGAGAGAATGTCCGTCCTGATCTCTATCTCTGGCCAACAACATCGAGAAAAAGCTACCTATAAAATGAAATAAAAATACAAAATAAAATATGTGGAAAGGGCTACAGGCAAATGAAATCATTTTTACAATTCTTCGTATCCTTTTCTCCTTAACCTTTTTTCATGATGAGTTGTTCTGCGGCCCGAGTCGAGCACTGCTCCTGGGCAATCAGAGAGAGCCGGCTATGTGTTTTATTCCTTCATCGTATCTCATCAGATATGTTTTAAAAAGGCAGTTTCGTATTGGAGTTATGGAGGTTGAGAAAACAAACTGTACCATCATTGCACCGAAGTAAAACGAAAGCTTGCATCTGTCTTTGCCCTGAATAGGCCTAATATTATTTATCTTACAGAATGCAATTTAAAATAAAAATAAGATAAAGATCAAAAACTGAACTTCTTCGGAACGAACTGGTCGGTAGCCTTTTGTATGTTATGTATTAATGCCATTTAAAAAGTATCTATGGTGACTATGCAATAACGAAGCATATTACTTTAACAAGTCCAGAGGTCCCGTCAGCCTCTGGTGAGAGGAATCCGAACCAACACGCTCTCATCACAAATGTTTTGCTGGCCCTTAGTGGCCGCTGTATGTAACTGTAGGATGTAAATCAAACTTTATTGATTTCAAAATCAAAATGACAATCAGGCCATCCAATTACCTTTGAAGCTCCCCCAACAATCAACCTGATCGTTTAAAACTAATAGCTATACTTCGTTATAGTCCCCAATTTATCGGCAATACTCTCGTGAACCATGTGACCAAAGGAAACCATCGCATGTCTTAACAATTATTAATAATTATTAAATGCCTTCTTCACTGCGTTCCATCGCTTACGGATCATACAAGGACATACAGAATAACGGTTGAAAACAGAATAAAGAGCAGTACAGGTACACTCACATGGTTCCTAACTCCAGGCCCCCCCCCAAAAACTATACAGGCTTTCTTCCATGGGGAAATCTTCAAAGGAACTGATCAGTGGAATTGATCAATGGTAATAGTACAGACAATTATGTGCACTTCCATGAGTGTATTGTCTGGTTGGTTTCAGGATCAATGAAGGACATTTCATAAGTTCTCCGATCCCACTTGATTCTGATCCTCTGTAACTTTTTCATCGCTGGGAGATCAACCCATCCACCAAATTGAAAAGATGATACTGATCTGTATCTACCGTTATGTAACCCCATTTTTAAAAAAATATCAAGCATCATCCAAACATCATGCGAAGTC
>OLKM01000462.1:183669-260529 GCA_900291075.1 Melanogrammus aeglefinus | reverse complement strand
ATTTCATAAAAAGGACCAAGATCTGAAACAAACACAGAGGGATTTCTGAGAAAAGTGCGTAGTAGAGGTAGCGTTGATTTACACACACGGGCAGCTGCACGATGTTAGATGTGGTGGTCAGGGGTATAATGTACATATTGGTGTGTGTGATGACACTATCATCAACATCGCCAGGACAATTCTGCTTTTCTTGTCACAGGTGAAATGGGAACCGTTCAGAAACAGTACTAAAGTGACGGCATCTGGGGCCCTTCAATTCACCCACAATGCATCGAGCCCTCACCAAATTGGATCAATCACAAATGAAATATCAGAAATGTTAGGGATAAAAAATCGTGTCAAGATTCAGATTTCAATAATCTGGCAACGCGAAGTACAACTGTTCTGTATTCTGGTATTATTGCCTTTGCTACATCAACAGGTGTAATGTGCTGCATGGGAAATCATTGCACTTTAAAGCTTTTGAAATTAGGAAGGGGAAGTTAAATAATAAAAGAAGGTGCAGCATGTAGCTCAATTGAGATAGGTTGTACTAGCGTATCATATGACGTAATATGACGGGAGAGCGAGAGAGAGAGAGCGAGAGGAGAGAGAGAGAAAAGCAGAGACGAGAGGAGAGAGGGAGGGAGGAGAGGGAAGAGAGGAGGAGGAGGGGAGAGAGAGGAGGAGAGAGAGGAAGGAGAGGTCAGTTCGGTTGGGTTGAGCTGTCTCAGTCCGGTGCAGCTGACAGCTTGGGTTCGGGGTCATTACGTAACAGGTCGAGGGGGTTGGCGTTGGAGGGACTGAGGAGTCTAAAAACAGGAAAGCCTGGGACCACCACAAACACACTAAGACTACCTATTGTCATCCTAAGCATCGACTCAAGACACTTTCCACAATTCCTGAGGAGGGAATGCTCGGAGACTTCCCCCTGTTTTTCTCTCATCTCTTGCCAATGAGAAGCTCCCTAAAAAATAAAATAAAAAAAATGTGCAAGCTACAGCAATTAAAATCATTTTTTTGATCTTTCGATCTTTTTTCTTGAATTTTTTCATGATTGTATGGCGGTCGATCTTCAGTTGGGCCATCAGAGAGAGCGTGATGTTGTAGTCTCATTATCCTGTTTCATTTGATCATGTTTTAAGCAGTTCTGGTGATTGGATTAGGAGGTTGAGAAACAAACTGTCTTCTTGCCAAGTAAAACGAAAGCTTGCATCTGTCTTTGCCCTGAATAGGCCTAATATTATTAATTTACGAATGCAATTTAAAATAATATATCAAGATCAAACTGACTTTTTGGAACGAAAATGGTGGTAGCCTTTTAGCATGTATTGTATTTAGCCATTTAAACAGTAGTCTATGGTGACTATGATAATAGATTTCTTTACAGTAGAGATGGTCCAGTCAGCTTGGTGAGGGAATCCGACCAACACGCTCTATCACAAATCACCGTTTGCTGCCCTTAGTGGCCGCGTATGTAACGTAGATGTAAATCAACTTTTATTGATTTCCAAATCAAATGACTAGGCATCCATTACCTTGAAGCGTCCCCACAATCAGACGTGATCGATTATAACTAAATCTATACTTCGTTGATTCCCACATTTACGCATAGCGTTCGTGACAATGTGACAACGGACACATTGCATGTTTAACATTAGTTTTGCATTATTTAGATCCTTCTTCTGTGTTCCAATGCTTACGGATAAAAGGACAATACGATACGGCTTAGAACACAGAATAAAGACCAGTACAATACATCACATGGTTTCCTAATCCAGCCAAACCTATTCAGCTTCTTCCATGGGGAATCTTCAAGGACTGTTCAGTGGAATTGATCAATAGGTATAGTACAGGACAATTTGTGCACTTCCATGAGTGTAATGTCTGGTTTGGTTTTCAGGGTCATGTGAAGAATTTCATAACGGTCTCCGTCCCACTTGATTTGATCCTCATGTACTTTTCATCGCTGGAGTCAACCCATCCACCAAATGAAAGATATACTGGCTGTATCTACTTCTGTACCCGACTTTTTTAATAAATAATATCAAGCATCATCCAAACATCATGGGTAGTCCGTAACGACAATCCATATTGTTACTGGCTGCTTCCTTCGTTGCCGTCCTATAGCCAGCTCGTGATGACCTGTCTCTCATCTACCTCCCCGTTGAGTCGTTGATTCATTGACCTAATTACAGCACGCCATACTTCAGCCTCTCGTCTCAGGGGGCTGTCTCGTCCCACTCACGCTGGCCAGGTCTCGACAGGGGAGTCGGGCCAGCGGCTGTGGGTCCAGGGATCGTAGGAAAGTAGGACGTTCTCCTCCAGCTTCTTCCAGCTGGCGCATATGCCAGGTTGCCAGGGTTTTGGCCACGTCCAGCCGCGCTCCCTGCCGCTGTGGTGGCAAGAGTCGGAGCTGGGGGTCTAACTTTCGTCTGAGTGTAGCGTTGAACTGCTCAGGGAATGTGCTCAGCCACAGCTGTGCTCCGCTCTCGTACTGTGTGCGAAATGTTTCCATCTTGCTCGAAGCCCTCGGATCTCTGCTTTTATCTTCTGACCTTTTCAATGCTCTTTGTCTCTCGCGCAGTGCATCCTTGGACTTCTCTTTCTTGGAGAAGGAAACGGTGAGGCTTCTCAAATCCTTTTGAAATCTGATCTCTCTCGGGGCGCGGTATGGACATTAATTGTGCGCTTGCATTTCTCCACTTTCTCTTGTACCAAGGAGTGCGCTTAACTTATCTTTTGAGGTTTAGTTATTTCTGAATTCCTCCCTGTGGCTCCGGCAGCTTTATCCATGGAAGGATCTGTGTTGGCCGTGCTTTTCAATCGGCAGATGAGACCGCCGTTCGGTCATGGATGGGACGTAGAGGCTTGAGTTTTTCGCTAAGTGCCCGAGGCAGAGTCAGTTCCCCCGCTTGAAGGCTCACCGACAGTTCTTCAGGCATGTTCTTGAGTGGTCGCCTGTCTTTGCTGCTCTTCATTGCAAAGTCGGACCTCTGTTGCTGTTTCGTCCCGCCGTCGGTCTGCAGACAGCCTTCGCAGTGGAACATGTACCAGACGATAGGTACGTGTCATTAAAAGATGTTCACAGAAATGAAGGACAGATCTCAACTAGGGGATACGTGTACGCCATTGAAGTGACCCAAATGGGACTGCTCAGACAGTAGGCCTGGTTCTCCTTTACCTCCTTTTGCTTTTTCACTTACAAGTTTCGTTTGAGTAGGTAGTGAGTGTTCGTGCCAAAGTGATCGTCTGCCGACTTGATTTGTGGCCGCGGAGAGCGCGCACAGCAGCGTTGAGCCGGTAGCGTTATAACGTCTGTCTTTAGTTAAAGGTATATGCATTACCCTCAACTGTACCGTCCGCATTATATCAGGGTATGCTGTTCTTATGAAGTTCACGTTTGTTACGTAATTATCACAACTGTGGCAAAAGATGCTAGGCACTAGTTTGTAGCGAAAAGGGCAGTTACGTATGACATGTTCTATGGCTATGTGCGTTGGTATGTTTGTGCTTGTTTTAGCCCTGTCTTTGGATTATACATAATGAAGATATTGATTTATGGGTGTTTTCATAAGAATGATCATTTTGCTAATGTCCTCTGTGTTGTTTTTTAATCTGACTGGCCCTAGTAGCATATTTGCTTCTCATTTTGGTTGTGTTTGTAATTTAATTGTATATGCCTACTTTTGAATAACAAACGTTTTAACCTGCCAACAATGATTGGGGCAAAATGCCTCTCCGTTAGGTTATTTCTAATTGCCTTGAAATTCCCTTCCTGTGGGGGGGGGCTCATAATATTACAAACTAGAGTCACGGACAGTGTGGAATCTTTAAGGACCATTACAACGAAAATTGGCCTTTACATGCCAAAGTGCATATATTCGCAATTATTGATATGAGAGTGCATCTTTCTTAAATGCCTTCTATTACTCACAGAAGCAATATTTAGCTATGTATAGTATTTTCTTTCTTGTTATATTCTGAAGGTGGTTAAAGGGCATTTTACGATAAAATGTAGTTTTACTTGCAACAAACTTGATTTTCTCAATTTTATTGAAATTGTTAGGCGTGCGAAATGCGGAGGGCACGGTACCGCGCGCTATATAACTTCGCTGGTGTAGGCCGCGTACGCTGCGCTGGTAGCGCTTATGTAGGCTGCGGCGCTCGGATCAGTGCTGGGTGTGCGCTGTACCGTATTTACTCTGTATTCTCTGAAGTGGTGTTATAGGCCAATTTTACGCATTGTATGGTAGTTTTTGACTTGCCAAGTAATTGATTTCGCCTCAATTATAACTGATAATTGTTTGCTGCCATGATATGTCTTCATTTATCTCTCTAGCAAGTTACATGAGCTCCATGAATGAGATCAATCATATTTAGGCAGAAATAACCATTCAGTAAACTGCATTTGGCCTCCAATCAATCTTTGGCAGGTGAAAATGACCATTTTGTGTTTGTAATGGTCCCTTAAAAGAGTTCAACACTGTCCTGTGAGATCTAGTGTTTATATTATGAAGCTCAAGAATGAGATCAAGTCCTATTTAGGCAGAAATAACCTAACAGTAACTTGGCCTCCAATCAATTTTTGGCATCCCTTTGACAGTTTCCCTCACTATCAGTAGTCCGAGTGGCTCTGATTGATAGTCTAATAATGGCCACTATCACCTCAGTTCTTAAATGTATTCGTTTATAATTATTTGAGAAAATATTATACTTCTCTATTAACAGCATCGTGAATGGACTATATAACAATCTGAACCTCGTCATGTTTGGAATTGCCATGAAAAGTCTCAAAGAAAGGGGGAAGTGCTTATTGGCGAAAAGCAACGCCCCTTTCGGGTTCAACTCTAAGGAGCTATTTTCAATTACCCAAAGTGTTTAGTATTTTGAATAGATGTGTTTTCAAAATGGTATGCTGAGATTTCCTTTTTGAACTAAGTGTCTCATGTATGAAATAGTGTGTAGTGTGCAGGAGAAAGTGTGTTGCAGAAAGGAGCAAGTGTGTTGCGCAATTGCAACTAAAGTGCAAAGCAGTGATTTTGTTTAAGGTATGATTACATGTGTTTAAGGTATAGTAACAAAAACTTCAAGTTGTGTTACTTTGGTCTAAGCATGTGTCTATAGTGTTCAAGCAATTGGCAAAAGCTGTGATGTAAATGCTGGTACTGTCGGTTGAAAAGCGGCATGAAGAGTGTGAGAAAAGACCAGACTCCACAAGCAACATTTCAGAAAAGAGGAAACAAAAAAAATCGTTTTCCAGGTACCTTTTACGATTCAATGCTATACGGGGCGTTTTAATGTAACTCATTTAGGCTGCATGTTTGGCCCCAGCGCACTCTGGTGATGCCATCGTGGCCCTTAGTGGCCGCTGTATGGCATTGTAGGATGTACTTTATCACGTTTGCAAACTCACCCTAATTATTCAGCCCCATTTTAACTCTACTTTATTATTATTATTTTCTAAGTGCTGTTAATAGTACCAAAAGCGATGTTCTTAAAATCAAACTTTATTGACTTCAAAATCAAAATGACAATCAGGCCTTCCAATTACCTTTGATTTAATAATTAAATATAATACTATGATTATATCATACATTTACCCAACACGTAATCCTGTTCAACTTAATCAGTAATACATTTACGCATAAAATGTGTAAATTACCACTCACCCGATATACACTGACGCATCACAATAACTACGGACTGGACTTGCATTGCTGCACTCTCATTCTTTCCTCTCACAAATTTGAAGCTACTGGACCGTTGACATTTCAACTGCACTAGCACTATTGCACTTTTGGGTTATTGCTATTATTTATTATTAATATATTTATATACCATATCATATGGGAGATCTATCTTTATACTGTAGTGGGTAATGTATGCTATCAGGTACTTGTATGCCTGTGGTGGTGGTGATACTCTAAACATAATTTCGTTGTTAACTCTGTTGAACAAGGACAATAAATAAATCTAATCTAATAAAATATTATTATATTTCTTTATTAACAGCATCGTAAATTGACTATATAACAATCTGAACCTCGTCATGTTTGGTGTGTTGCCATATAAAGTCTCAAAGACGGAAGTGCGTATTGGCAAAAAGCAACGCCCCCTTCAGGTTCAACTCAAGGGTAGTTTAATTTAAACTCCGAGCCCACACCGCTCTCAACAAAATTGTTTAGCTGCCCCTTAGTGGCCGCTGTATGTCACTGTAGGAAGGACCCAATCCTCTTCCGTATCCATAGGGACCCCCCAGTGGGACCAAATGCACAAAAACAAAAATCAGTCGGGTTGTTTTTGTATTCTACACGATTTATTTATTCAGAATAATAGGGCAATACCTAATGGCATTCAAAATATGAATTCGAAAGCTCATATGACTGTACATAAATAGAAATCCAACTATTACTGTCCAGAAAAACAGCAATCGTCTCAAAAGATTTCTCAGATCCCCTTCCCCTACACCACATGTCTGCATCTTACATTCTACAAAGAACCTTCTGAAGCACACAATCAAATTCAAACATATCCTTTACTAGATGCACAACTTGGTAGCACTTATTGGATATACATATAGTTTGTCTGGAAAATAAATCTTATAATTTACAACACAACAGCTACACAGCAACAAGGTTTTTAAAAGCAATGTTATTTTGCAGGTATCATGTACAATATTAGTTTGTGTGTGTGTGTGTGTGTGTGTGTGTGTGTGTGTGTGTGTGTGTGTGTGTGTGTGTGTGTGTGTGTGTGTGTGTGTGTGTGTGTGTGTGTGTGTGTGTGTGTGTGGATGAGCACTCGTCCCATCACCAGGACCAGATTCTGCTTCTCTTGATCACAGGAGTAGATGGAACCGTTCAGGAAAAGTACTAAAAACTTTCCCAGACAACTTTAAAAAGTTCAAGACGATGAACTGCATCTGGGGCCCTTCCATCACCCACCCCACAATGCATCACCCCCCCCCCCCACAACTTTTCAATTAAACAAATTAAAATATAAGAAAAAGGTTTCAGGTACAAAATAAACCGGTGTACTCTATCAAGATTGCACATAAATACTGGTCAGCAGCGAAGTAAGCTCCTATAAAATGTAGAATCAAACGTCCGGCTTCATGACATCAACTGTTATACGAACAGCTACAACCCGCTACTCGCATATTCATGTGGCTAAAGCAAATAACACACTGCTATGGCCGTACACAAGATGAAGGTACACAAGATGAAGGCTTTTTAGTCTTGATATTCAATGTGGGGCGAACCAGGTTTTCTTTTTCAGACTAACAAGTGTGCCCCGGGACAAGAACGCTTTCCGTCGTCCAGTGTAAACGCAGATAGGCCATGACCACCTAGTGAAATAATTGTGTACCGTTATGAATGATGGGTCAGGAGGTTCAATATAAACATATCCAATAGTCTCTCGGAATCACTACGTGCTCACACACTTTTTTGCCAGACCCTGTGAGGCAGAGAATAATACAACGGATTGACTGCTGTAATATGTCTGCTCCAGACACATTTGAAACACACACACGGAGCTTTGACCCAGAAAGAAGTCACTGTGTGGGCTGGAGGCTATAGTATCTGCAGAGAGGCTATAGCCTACAGTGGAGGTAACAAAATGAAAGTATAATGTTGCATCTGTTCTAAATGCCAAACCTGCAATTTATAAACAGCTGTTCCTTTTGCAAAATGGTTCACATTTATATTAAATTAATTCAAATAAAAATTCGAAGTGTACAACTTGGGTTGTCCGTTTGAGAAAAGAAAAATGCTTTTACCGCAAATCTAAACGGTATGAAGTTTTAGTGTAAGTGGGAGAAGAGTCAAATATATAACAAGTGATAAAAAATAAAATAAAACTCAAATGGACTGTTACAGCCTTATTCAAACCGGCCAATGTGTTAAGTGAGCTTCAATTTTTTTATAACACTTGCCAAGTTAAATAGCCTAATGGAGCAGTTGGTACAAAAGAAGGAGTGGCCATCCGACCTGATGTGGTCAAACCGACATCTTAGCGTTTCAGCAGCTAATAACACACATGATCAGTTTACTTTTCCTATGCAAGTAAAAGTTAACATTTAGTCACAACACAAAATCATAGGGGTGATGTGATTCCAATTTCACATTTTCCTAGTTTCAAAACACGTTTAGACCACCCACAACGAAATGACAAGACACTGATTATGGAACCAAGAAGGCTAAAATCCAACCTACAATTAAAAAACGTATAAATTAGTGTAACCTGGTATTGAACCTTATGACCCCAAGAATTACAGACTCAACTCTAATAAAAAAAAGTAGTTACCCTGCTCATTCTATCAGGACACACTGAAATGGAGATACCACACATGGACACAAACCTGGTTAGTATATTTCTCTGCCTCAGTCACAATGTCAGTGGGATTTCAACTGGTCTTCCTGGTCAGACTTCCAGGAAATGCTGGTAAAGGCCTTGCTAGGGCCGTTGGTCAAGGAAGCCCAAGGCCAAGTTATCTCCTCAAAGTATCTGGGGCTGTAGGCCACCAGTAGCCTACCAATTACATTCTAACAATAAACCATTCTGAATTCTGAATCTTTTTCGAAAGTAAATAACAATATACATAGAGTATTACAAGGACACAACTACTACTTAAAGGGATATTCAATGTTGCTCTCTGTTTAGCTGCTGCTACTGCTAGCCTGCCCCTTCCCACTCCTGGGGGCCTCGACGTAGAGTTTGGGGCGATGGCTTTCAGAAGCTCACGAAGAAAATAAAATGGGAAGGACCTCAGACAACATGGTAAATAATTTGGGTTTGTTTTGAGCGGTGGTGTAAGGAGGGCAGGCGTAAGCCCCGTGAGGCTTGTTTTTTGGGGGAGGGGGGTTAAAAATGGCATGCCAAAATTGAATAAGGGCAGGAATCCCGATATTTAGGTTTTGGTTTCCATTCCTGTTGTAACCAAGTTCAACCCATCACAGGGGCCAGTCTATTTGGGTCATAGGCGTCGGCGAAGCCGTTGGGGGAATTTCGAATCTATTCTCCATGGCCTGCGGTAGGACCTCAGAGGAATTCAGGGAATTTAACAAAGCCTCGATCCTAAAAAGGGGCCAGAAACAGCGAGCAAGCAGCTCCCCGGTCTTATCCTCTGGTGTACACATAGGCCGCGTTCAGACTGCAGGCAAATCTGATTCAAATCGGTTTCCTTCTCATATCCGATTTTTAGGGCTGACTGTCCACACTGTTTTAGCAAGTGTCCAAATCGCATTTGGCTCTGTTCAGACTGGGCCACATTATTGACCCATCTGACAGGTTGCTGTAGCAACGACGTCGGAGCGGAGGCGTCATCCAGCGCGCGTATTGCGTGACGTCATGTTATAGCGACGAGAAAAACAATAACAAACAAGATGGATCAAAGAACGCGAAAGACTTTCATAAATCGACTTTCATAAATCGACTTATTCCGATACATGTCCTCGAGCTTCGCTTGAACGGACCCATCTCCCCACAGATTAATGAGGCATTTCGTTTCTTCCTCTGTCCAAGGACTGAGGCGGGTGGTTTGGCGCATTGGGTCAGGTCTGGCGTCGCGTAGAGTGACGTCACGGACAGTCAAATCCGATCTGAGTGTTTGGAGCTGTTCAGACTGAGACGCATCTGTCCAAATGCGATCTGAAACCACCTCCCGGAGGTGGTTCCGATCCGTTTCGCAAAAATCGGATTTCATGTGACTTGGGACTGTTCAGACTACAAAAGAGTCATCCGGTTCCAATCTGGATGGGCTAAAAATCGGATTTCAGCTGGCAGTCTGAACGCGGCCTTAAGATTCTTAAGACATAGCGGTTTCCTTCTAGAACATGGGGTTTCTGGAGCGCATACATGGGAGTGTGTCTCCGTCACTGGCCTGGAGACCTCTTGGGACGACGCGGGGGGCCGGGGGGGGGCTATCAAACCGGGGGCTTCTCAAGATCTTAGGTTTATGAAGACCCACAGAAACCGCCTCAGAAACCGTTCACATCTAGCGTTTGAAATGACTGCAGGGGGCTCAAAAGGGACCAGGTGCTGATGGTGGTGGTGGTGGTGGTGGTGGTGGTGGTGGTGGTGGTGGTGGTGGTGGTGGTGGTGATGGTGGTGGTGGTGGTGTCGTCAACTGATGGTTTAGTAGTGGGATTCGATCCTAAAAGGGGGTCTGTCGCTGCTTCTCTCCTGTCGTCCTGTTCACAGTCTCAGGTGTACTGGCACTCCGGTATGCCAGTTGAATACTGGTTGCCCTCCGACATGTACTGGTGTTCTGTGGCAATGTAGGGGTCCGACCCGCCAGAGTACTCGCTGCCCGGGGCAACCGACTGGTAGTCGCCCGTGCTGAACTGGTCGCCCATGTCGACGGACTGGTAGTCTCCGGTGGAGAACTGGTTGGCCCCGTCGGCCGCCTGGTAGTCGCCCGCGGGGAACTGGTTCTGCGTCGTTTTATGCTGGTTTTCTGTGGCGCCCATGCCAGATTTCTTCATTCTATGGAGACAAATATGTTTTTGTTATTTTATTAAATCAACAGAATTTTTTTAGATCAAACTTTTAATTGAATGGATCATCAAAAGACAATCATGGATTTTTTTAAATCTTTTTTTTATTACTCAAAAGACAATCATGGATTTTTTTAAATCTTTTTTTTTTATTACCTTCCAAACACAAATACCCCCCCCCCCCCATTATCTAGAAGTTGTAATAACAACCACAGATCCTTGAATCAATAAAACACTATGAAGGCTCGTCTCCTTGCTCAACACGGATCTTCCTCCTCCTCCTTGTACTCACTGGTTCTTGTGTTTGGCGCCGCTGACGTGGGCCTGGTACTGTTCCACCGAGTTCAGGTCGATGTTGCAGAGGGTGCAGGAGTAGCCCTTCACCGTGGAGGCTGTGGGCCGAGGGGGAAGGAGAGGTTAGAGACACGCTTCACCCACCGGGGGTCCGTTCCGTCGTCGTACGACCCTTCAGCGTCAGCCCATAGTCACCACTGTGCGACCGCTACAAAGTCACAGTGGCACACGCCGTCCTTCTGAACCGTGAGACTACTTGTGAGCAACTAATACCCAGAAGGCGTTGGCGTTTTGGTGTTTAAAAAGAGGCACAAATATGGTCTTATAGCCTTTCAGTATGGATGGATCATTTAGAATCCAAAAATTGCATATAACAAATATTATGTGGGGGCGTAAATTAGATAAAAGTATAGTTATCCAGTCAGCGTCCAGCTATAGAGGGATTATCAGTCTACGTCACTCCCCGCTCTACGCCGCATGTCGTTTGCAGAAAGAGACGAGAGCGACAAGAGCCGCAATCATGTCTTGGAGTGCGGTTGGTTGCATAAACCCTTTTAATAAGACTGATTATCCCATTTATTCTACCTCTTGCTTGCCAACATAATAAAACAATTCAAATACTTTAATAATTATGCCTTTTCTTATTCGTATTACATGCTTAATAAATGTATAGGGCAGCATACTCTGTTAGAGTTCATCTCCCTCAAAAAGTAGTCCCCTTTAATTACGATGGATCAAACAAGTTTTTGACACCTCGAAGGGCATTATCCCCCTTATACCATGGTCACTTGCCAAAGAAAAATTTAATTTTAAGATCATTAATTAATATTTTCATGCGTTTTACAATCCAAATATAAAGTTTTTCACATAAATAGGACGGACCTTAGGTACGACTTGGTACCGGGAGGTATTCTAGTTCGCTGAGCTATGAGCCAGAGAGCTAACGGATTATACATATTTATAATTCGAAATTCCCAGCCTTTTTTTACCACAGATACTCTAGGGTCTATAGCATATAACCGCGTTGTCTGATTACAGTTTAATTCATTTTTCACATTTACCAGCTCTCGTTTTGAAGTATAATCACCGCGCCTTCGCTTCAATGGGAATCGTGACGGTCTATACTTTCAACATGAAGTGTACATATTTATAATTCGGAATTCGTCCCAGCCTTGATACCACAGATACTCTAGGGTCTATAGCATGTAACCACGTTTTCTGATCAGTTTAATCAGTTTAATTATGCTGACAAAATCGCTAATTAACACCACACCTGCAAATTAACCACTCGGAGATAACCATGGCAACCGGTCAAACAAATGTTATTTTTGCCATCATTCTGCGTGCGCATCCGCCGTGTAGATAAACAAATAATCCCCCCCATGAAGCCTCAAAGGCTCTCTGGGCAACGAGAGCGGGCCTATGAGCAATATTTATACATAAATACCATGTACATGTGCACAGCATTAGTGAGGTTGTCCTTTCTTTGCAACACTGCGCTCCCTAACTGAACCCACGAGCTGTTCCTCTGTTTACTGCGCTTGTGTTGTTGTTGTTGTTGTTATCTTATCATAGGCCAAACCCTCCTGCTCCCCGTGGCGAGCGCAGCCGGCCTGACCTGGCGATGTAGAGGGCCCGTACGTCTCCATCAGCTTCTGCTTGGTCAGCTGCTTTTTATGCTTCTTGCCAGCGTAGTGCTGCTGCGCCATCAGGGGGTTGTTGAAGGACGCCTGGCAGATGGAGCAGAAGCGGTCCGGGTTGTTGCTGCTCCCGGCCGCCCCCGTCCCCGCCCCCGCCCCCGTCCCCGCCGCAGCCCCCGCCCCGCTGGGCTCGGTGGCGACGGCGGCGGCGGCGGCGGCTGGGCCCTTCTTGGGCTGGGGGGCTGGCGTGGTGGCCTGGGGCGCTGCAGACAGAGGGGCAGTAAGAGAGGATGAGCCCACTCCCAACAGGACCAGGGTTAATTCATTCATACTTCCAATTCAAAGGTTGAGCAGAGTGAATATGCATATATCCTCCTCAATAGCCTAGAAATCCCTCCCCACAATACAAGCAATATTTAAAGCACATTCTCTATAATAGCCTATATGGTTATGGACTGTCACACAACTAATCTAAATAGGATATAAATAATATAAAAAAGGATAGCATGCATAGCATGGTCACATTGAAGGGGCTATTGCCAAACCCCCAAATTCCTTGTCCATACATTCTGTTCCTGCACCTAACTTGCTGTTTGAACATATAACCGCAAACAGGTTGAAGTATTTGACATGTATTTCCCATCATAGATTAAAAAGGAAAGGTGAACAGGTACCGGCTGTTTGAGGGCCCACTGTCTTCAGCCGGAGGTTCTTGGCGTGCACCTTCCCCTGGTAATGGGACTGGGCCATCACCGCAGAGGAGAAGGTCATGTTACACAGATGACACAATTTATATCGCTCTGCGTCTCCATTGTTACAGGCCTGTAGGGAGAGAGGGGGGACGGGACACACGTGTACACACACACACACACTTAAATGGACTGCCTGATATTACCAAAAGGAAATAAATCTTCAACAGCTATAGCAACTGTGTGGGATTCTGAAGATTCTGAAGACAACAACGAGAGAGGTTGTTGAGGGGACTTATAACTCACGCTGTCAGGTACAGATGATTCAGGCTTAAACTTCTTCAAGGAGGGCTCCTTGTCATTTTGGACGCAAAGGTAACGCCGCACCTTGTTGGCATGCTTCTTACTCTGAAAAAGACACGATAAACATGTTGTTTAGTTGTAAACCTAACGTATAATAAGTCACCTTTGGTAGAAATAAAATAATGAAGGTAAAGAATAGTAGATGTTGCACGTCTTGCTGTACGTATTCATGTCATTAGCTGATCATGTTTTACAGTCCATGCCACAGAAACAATCAGCCAAACACGCCCTTAAGAACCGTGTTGGGAGAGTCTAAACAGGAAAGAAGTGGTCACCACATTGAGGCAGACTGACCTGGTAGTGGGTCAACTTCTGGGACTCCGAAATGAGAACAGCGCTGCAGACTTTACACTGGGAGTCAGAAAACAGGTCACCGTGTTCCTTGATCATCTTGTTGACTGCAGGGCAGAGACAAAAACCAGGCACTTAGCACAGTCTACAATAAGTCATGGTATAATATGGGCCAATTTTTCAGGAACGAAATATGCAACACAGAGAATATAATAGTGTGAAATGAAAAATAAATTATACAGGAGCACGATAAGTATTCAACTCAGCATAAAGTACAATCATCATTCCTACAAATTGGTTTAAAGATGCGCCAACTTCACACTGGAAATTGCGCTGCAACTAGATTATTTAAGCGATTTCTCATTCAATTTAAGCACTCGATAAAACAACCATAGAAAGGTTGTTCATTCCATTGTAAATTCAAGATGAATCATGATAAGGTCCTTCCCCCTATGTATTTAGTCTTCATATATAAATATCAGCATGAACATACAGTGTAGTGAGAATAATGGCTCCTATACAATATTGAAGACAGTTGGGTAGACAATAGAAGAAAAGGTAAAGTTAGACAGCAATGTATTCTTCTGTGCGAAATGTGAAACTATCTGTACAGTAACTAGACGTGTCTTAGATTGCCCGTTGATAGCATGTGATGGATAAACACTTGGCTGTGCTCTAATTGTGTTTGTTTTGGGTCATGCACGTCATCATATCATCAGTGAGGATGGAGGTCAAATTTGCGACAGCACCATCTTCAGTACATACACAAAAACTCTGCCATGTTATCATTCGCTATTTGGTAGTCTAAATGCAGGACAAATAAACGTCCTAAAAGCACCTGTTCTAGCAGGGATAAATGTGCAAAAAATGCATGGAATTTGGAGCATACGGCATAAAGATTAGCAAGCTAATGTCTGTCACATTTTGTCAATGATATCCAATGATATCGTCCTGCACAATATACAAGCTTGCGTTGCAACGAATAGCCTTGCTCTTTCTTAAATAAAGTGGCATAATGCATAGTTATAATCGCCAACTGTATATGTTGGCAATCGACCTTGGAGCATGAAAAGGTAGCAGTGGTGAGCTAGCACCCAGTCTGCATGGAGCACTGCCGATTGATCGTTAACTTGTCAACAGACGATAACACTTCCCTCCGGAGGGTGGCGGGAATACGACGCTCATAATAAGTTCCGTTTTTCTGTTGTTATTGTTGTTGTTGATGTTGTTGTTGAATGAAACGATATGATTGACAGAGCATACCCTCCGCTGGCCCAGAAGGTAAGTAGGGGAAATCTTCCATCTGCATCGCTACGGCCATTTTTCTTTCAGCAGCAAAGAGCGGATCCAATGCGCATGCGCGGTTAATTCGTGTGCCACACTTCTGTTGCGCTCGGTTCAATGTGGAGCGATGTGTTGTGTGTTGTTTACTATTTAGCAAATAAAAAAACAAACGTGACTAGAACATCACAGATTCGAAGGCAAGCACACCGAAAACCGGATCGAGCAAAAGTTGTTGGAACTGCGTTGCTATGGCTCTACACCAATGACTCGTTCCCTTTTTGGTAGCTAGTTTGCTGCTAACATCCAGTCGCTTGTGTTTTGAAGCACGCGCCCGCCAGTAGGTGACGCACAGGAACGCGCCAGCCAGGCTGAGGTCACGTGATTGTGGAACCAACATGGCTGTGTGAAGAGAGTAAGCAAATGCATCTAAACTTTTTTGGTGAACGTTATCAACAACACATTGACAGTCAACCAATTCATCGCAGTAATGGTATGATGCAGCACGGTGTACCACCCCCACACACTGTCGCTGATATATGCATATTGAAATTAAATTGAGTATGTACAATCTACTTTAAAATCCGCTGCAGTGGTTCGATTTTTCTAACTACTTGATAAGTAGACGTTGCGCCACCAGTGATGTACTGTGTCGTCATATTCTGCTGGAATTCAGATCGGAAAAAATACTTGCAATGTCAACATCTATCTCTTTAAAAGTGACTGTTTTAAACTTTCTAAACCGAGCGCGTATTTTCTCTCTCTTTAGGTCAACGTTTTTATAAACAGAACAACATGTCTCCTAGAAAGCAAGTAATCAAGACGTCCAGTGCCTTATCCTCTGGGGGAGATGGGGACTGTGTTGAAGCAGATGATACGGATGAAGAGGTGAAAGAAGTGATGAGTCGTCACTGTAATGCAATACCTTACTATATATTCTTCTACTAAAAGCAAAAGAAACTTTTTGATGTTGTGCTACTCTTTGTTAATCTGCCCTTTGGGGTATAATAGTCTACTACTAACTATCTAATAGGTGATATGTACTCCATTTGGTTTTCAAAGTAAAAGCCTTTTTGCCTTCACTCCTAGATGTTTCAAGAAGAGCTTCCCCATTCCTCAATGTCATCGTCTCGCAGGCGTGAAAGAGTCGTTAAAGCAAAACCGACAGGTATGAACCTGTGAACTGAAGTGCATCAAAATAACTAACACACAACATTTGCTGTAACGTTGACATCATCAAGATTATGTTCAAATATTAAGGTAAAATAATGAATGAAAATATTTTCAGGGAAGGTAATCATGAAAAATATGTGATTGCTAATTACAGCAATCTGTCATCTGTATTCACCACATGAGTCAATATTGTGTTGTCCACATAGGGTTGTATTAAATCCATATTTGACCTTGCATAATTTGCTGTTGTTGCTTACTACTATTTTAGACGCAATATCAGTGTACAGTAATTCAGTGTGTTGGATCATTTAGAATAAGCTTCAGACAGGTCATTAAGAATGGAGTGGCATGTTGAGTGTTGCATTCATGGGCTTCCACAAGCAATTTTAGAAGTCATATATTTGTAGTTGACCTTTGACCGTGGCCTGCTGTTTTCAGAGATGAGTGAGGAGGAGATGATGGACCTGGCACTGCGACTGAGTGAACAGGAAGCCAGCATTGCTGCTGCCAAGCGCCAGCAGGAGGAAGAGGCCATGACGGAAGCCTTAAAAGAAAGTGTACGAACTCAGCGCTCGCCTTATATTGTACAACCTCCAGCTAGTTCCAGTGTGCCCTTCGTTTACATCGTTAAAATAGTTACTTCAGAATCAGTGCAATGACCAATCGGTAACAACGATTCCTGTTGAACTCATTACTGTGCTGGCCTTGGGCTCATAGCCTAACGACGGTACCGCCTCAGGCGACCTCATCCTCTGTCGACTCTCTCTCTCTCTAGATGTTCAGTCAGACCCAGCCCTGTGCCTCGCCTCCAAGCCAAAGATACCACGGCAACACCGACCCCTCGCCAAAACTCCCCTCCAGGCGGCAACTCGCCTACCCAGCCACGGTGCCCAAGAACGTGTCGCTGGCTGAAGAGCTTAGTGTCAAAAACAGTAAGTACACCCAAAGAGGGCTATCACATGCAACTGATTCTACTTGCACTTGGTTCTATGAACATCTTTACTGTACCGACAGCGATGTATTGCTTCCCTTCTTATGACACATGTACTTATTGTAAGTCGCTTTGGATAAAAGCGTCTGCTAAATGTAACTGATGATAGTTTCTGCCATACCGCCCCCAGTCCTACATTCATGTCACCCGCTATCCTCTGTAACAAATACCCCCGTCTTTCGGTTCCCGCTGTGTGGTTCCCTAGACCCGAGAGGCACAGGGATTCATAAGCATAACATGAGAAAACGGAAGAGGGAAGATGGCGTTCCGGTCCTGGAGCGGGCGGACCTCCCGCGGACCCAGAAGAGCTGCTCTCAGAGCGCCACACTGGAGCCACTCTGTTCTCAGGTCAGTCAATCGTTCATATTACCCCTAACATCTTAACACCATGGGCTTTCAGTAACATGTATACATATTTAAAATTAAAAGTGTTTAATAATTAGAATAATAATACCAGACTTGGATGTCTTCGCAATATGGGGGATTTGACCTTGGATGCATTCCAAACCGCCTCTCCATGGAGACGCTTTGGAACGCAGATTTCACACTGTGATCTGATGAGCCAAAACACGCTGCCCTGGGGGATGGGATCTTATTTTTGGGCTCGTCGTTAAAGCGACACTGCATGAGTGGGAACAGAAATGGTACTTCAATGCATGACAATAGTTGTTGCCACGGTACTAGCAGGAAGCTAGTGTAATAGTTGATATTGATGTCTTTTTTTGATTTGAGATTCAACCTTTAATCACAAAAGCTCCATTCAAATGACATGTGTAACTCAGGCCTCTGCCACTGTGTAATTTCTCTCTAATGTCTTCGTGTTTGTACGAATCCATTCAACCCGGATGAACCTCAGGACTTTTCTTCCTCCCAGACTGATCCCTGCCTGCTCCCTAAAACCTTCAAACCGTCTTCCTCGGCCAGCAAACTCCATGTTCAACTGCCCAGGTTGAGTCCGGGGATACTAAAGACCTGCAGAACCTCTGGGTTCGTCTTGTGCTCTCAGCAGAGTCTGACCTCCACCCAGACATCTCTATCCTCCCAGTCAAATAGCCCCACGTTTCCAAGCAGCACAACACACTCGGACAATGTAGGGCATTCCAAGAAGCCGAAATTCCCAAAAGGCACCGACTGTTCATATCCAGATGTGGAAGTCATTGGAGAGACTGACCCACGTGTTAACTGTCCTAAGAGTCCTGTATTTGGCAGGGTTGGCTCAACAAAGGCTTCGGATAACACAGACATCACACCAAAGAGTCCTGTATTTGGCAGGGTTGAATCCACAAAGGCTTTGGATAACACCAGCACCGTACCAAAGAGCCCTGTATTTGGCAGGGTTGAATCCACAAAGGCTTCGGACTATGAAAACCAGATCGCTGCCTCAGTCACGAGTCAGAAGTCACTGGCTACCTGTGATGACGAAACGTTCCCGGAGGGTTTAAAGTTTTCCAAGCTAAGTCGTTCCAAGAGACCAATTCACTCTGCGAGTAACACGTTGTCTAAAGGTCTGATGTTCCCAAAAAGTCCAGGCTCGACAAGGAAGGGAGCGGCCAAAGACTTGTTGAGAGACGGCTGTTCTGTGAGGACAGAGCATTGCAGGACTGGTCCGCCATTTGTAAAGAGCAGGCAAGTCAGTGGTGAGACCAGACCAGATTTCAGAGAGGAAAGCCCAAGATTTGGAAAGACTAGTCTGCCAAAGACCGGATCTGGCCGGAGCAGCCCAGTACTTGAGAGGACCAGTCCAGTATTTGGGAGGACTAGTCCAGTATTTGGGAGGACCAGTCCAGTATTTGGCAGTACCAGGACAGAAAGAAGTAGCATTCTTCTGGCTACCGTAGGCCAGGAATCCAGCAGCCAGGACAGTTACTCTGCCATTTCACAGCCTGCTTCTGCCATTTCTAATAAGGAGAGCCGACAGCCACCACAGTGCCTTCAGAAGGTAAGTGTTACGCAGGGCCCTGTTCACATGACGATTTGTGGGGCGGCAAGTGAAAGGATCTTGTCTCGGTTGAAACCCCTCTGCTGTGCAGTGTCGTGTTAATGTCTTGATAATAAACTGTTTATGAGCTGCTTATACGGACAATCTGAGATGATGCTTTTGACGAAATGACGAAGAGCCCTCGCTGACTGACGGCTTTTGTAGAAATGTGATAGGCCGACCATAAGTGCATGGTTTGAAGTTCATCCAGTTGTATCTTTTGCAGCATCTTCACCAGATCCTCTCCTCGCACGATTATACACTAATGATTAATCTCCCATTTCAAATGTATCTGTACCCATCATTTCAAACATTTTCTATACCCCACTGCAACATCATCTGGGTTTACGTTCTCTTAACAAATATACCATAAATAAACAGCTTGCTTGAAAAATGAGACACATGCAGACTTTTAGTTATATTTAAAACCATTTTGTCATAGGCCTGGATGTTACAATTAATATATAATTCCATCTTGTCCAAACCACTATTTATAAAGTCTTCCGTCATTCACCAACTGTGATCGTACCCTTCAACCACGTCTTGTGTTGTGTTTTTGTTTTGACTGCAGACAAACGGGCTGACCCACAAGGATGCGGAGTCTGAATCCACGTCCCGGGACCACGTCGGCAAGCCAACAACAGCTGCCTTGCGTAATGTTCTTTCTTCATTCATTCGTAGAACGATGGCCACCCCAGCTCTGTCTAATCGGTGTTCTCTGCTGGATCCGTCGTATATTGCAGCTCATCATCCGCTTGGCCTGAATCAATGAGCACGTTGTAGTTGAATCGACCTTGAATTTTATTCCTCCTGATTTCAGCCGGTAAAGAGAAGCACACCAAGAGGGATGAGGAGTCCATCCCAGAAATAATGAAGACGACCGGTGACATGACCTTACATTGGTCCGACAGCGAGGAAGACTTGGAGGTAAACTCGCTCTCCAGTTTGGTTATTGGTGCGATTCACTACGCTCGATCCAGCTTCTGTCGGCTGTGAAATTTCAAACAATCCCTGGCATCAAACGCTGCTTCACGTCAACATCCACATCTCCCGGCTTCCACAGCAGTCGGGGGGGTCTCCCAGTCCTGTCTTCCCAGAGGAGAGTCGCCCGCAGCAGGCTGAGCACCAGACGTGTTCCCCTGAACACAGCGGGTCAGCCACCTCCAGCCACAGGTAGGGAAACACACTGGTGACGGAGAACCACGGGATCAGGGATCTCTCTCATGGCCCTGGATGCAAGACCACCCTAATTACACACTCCGCGCATCCTTAAAAAGTCTTAAATTCATGTTTCTAAATTGAAGGCCTTAAAAAGTCTTAAATTTGTTACAAATGTCATATGTTGGTCTTATATACTGTAACTCAAGGTCTTAAATTTGTCGCACAGAACTATATATTTTTTTATTTTTCTCGAGGGACTTTTCACGTAGGACATGTAGAGAGGCTTCTTTCTTGCTAGCTGCATATATAAACGATTATCTGCGTGCTTGCTAGCTAGTTTGCAACAATGGGTAGGTGCAAATTCAACGACAGTTGGCTGGAAGACGTCTGTTTCCGAAGTTGGCTCGCGTCTGTTGCCAGATACCCTTACAAACCCTTACAATGTTTTACAATACCGGATTGCAAGTCGGAATGCCTTCAAACCGGCGCCCTCTGCAGTTGCAATTTTCAGAGCGTTGCCTTATTGTAAACTCGCTAGTCTGTGACTGTGAAAACCTTTTTTCACATGGTTTGGTTTCTCCAGATTCCCAGACCTTGCCTTGTATCTGCTTATTGATCACAAGTAAAGCTCTCGTATGCACGGAATGTACTGTTATAACTCCTGCCCCAAACTCCGGTCTGCCAAACTAACAAAACTGATGACGATAATGTGTGGGTGTGGATTGGGTGCATGAACAAGTGCCCTTAGTGATGATGAAAGCACTTTATATACTAAATATTGTCGTGGGGAAAATGTGGTTCATCACGTTTTTTGTTTTTGCTTGGTTCCCAGTCCGAAGCGTCTGAGGTTGAATCCCGTCCCTGCCTCCGTGTTCCTGGAGGCGGCTGGTTCAGACCCCAGCACCTTCCTGTACGCGGGTCCCTCAGTCGGGGCCGGGGCCTTCCCACACCCAGTGGGCCCTCCAGCCGGGTCCCTGCCCCCCCACAGGGGCCTGGTGGGGAGCCGTTGGTGCACTACTACTGGGGGGTGCCATTTTGTCCTCAGGGCCTGGACCCAGACAGATACACACAGGTGGGGAGACCGCCGGGGTTCCACACCCAGGTCCTAGCAGATACATACTGTTTTAAAGTTGATTAACATTGATGAGCTTCTAGATAAACTACCCAGGTCCTAGCAGATACATACTGTTGTTGGTAAACATGGGTGAGCTTCTGAATGACCTACTCAGGTCCTAGCAGATACATACTGTTTTAAAGTTGGTAAACATGGATGAGCTTCTGAATGACCTACTCTGGTCCTATCAGATACATACTGTTTTAAAATTGTTAAACATGGATGATCTTCTTAATGAACTACCCAGGTCCTATCAGATACATAGGGTTTTAAAGGCTGGATGAATGATGATGAAAGAGGAACCGGTTCCCTTTTGTCTTACTCCCATCTGTACTTTTATGTCCATCATCCCTACATCCCTACCACCTGCCCCAACCTGTCCTGCATCGTTGCTCTGAACTGCTCTAGCCTGGCTGTGATTAACCCTGATGGCGGTATGCTACTGGTCCTCCAGGTGATCCTGGCCCAGATGGAGGTGTACGCGAAGAGCCTGAAGAACGCTCAGAGAGGCCTACTGAGGAAGGCAGAGTGGGGCGACGGCATCACCCCCAAACCGGAGGTAAAGCCATTGGCTTCCGGAGGTCGGCCATCTTGCAACAACTTCCAAACAACTGAAATAAACGTTCTGCTCTTTGTTAAAACAAACCTCTGTCATTGTAGGAACCCCTTGAGGACTCGCCCGAACTGATCCCCACCATAAGGTAAAATCCACCTTTAAATTGTCATAATTATTGATCCTTTATGATTTTGGTGTACCTTTTAATGCAGCTATAGCTGGACACACAACTAGTGCACAAATAATAACTCCACATCCACTGGAATTTATTTCAATATGAAATATGGAGCGGCCATTTATGGCACAGAAACCAGAACCATAACAAGCTGTGCCTTCTCCGAAATCTGTTCAGGGCGTTTAAATGTGTCCATAACCATACGTATACAATGTGTCAATAAAGTTGGTTCTGTTTTGATTTGGGTTGAAACAGTTTGCGCCGACCGGGCCTCAGATCCAGAAGAAGAGCAGCAGGGGTGAAGCTTCCAGAGGAGGAGGAGGAGGAGGAGGAGGAGGAAGACGAAGACGAAGGAGGCAGGGAGGGGGACGTGGAGAGGAAGGGGGTGGAGCTGGCGGAGGAGGCGGAGGAGGACCTGGATGTGGTGGGCTGTGACATGTGTCCAGGTGCGGCGGCCCGGTCTGTGTATAGCGGGAAATGGGGCTGGGAAATCAGTCGAATTTTGATGGCGATTTTGATTTTTTTATTATTCGTTTATTTTATCTTATTCATTTAATGTTTTATAGAAGGACAGCTGGATACATATTTGTATATTATTTTCGATTAGCACATTTTCGATTTTAACATTTAGCGTATTTTTATTAAGGGGAAATTTCAAACTTCTCAGTTACAAAGAGATTTTTTTGGAGAGAAATGCTGAATAAATGCAGCATGTTTTCAAACTCAAAAATAATTGTTTGAGTAATCGGGATTAGGATTTTTTTTCCATAATCCAGCAGCCCTAGCGAGAAGGCAACAGCACTGTATTAATCCATGATTTCTCGGTCATAAACTACCCAATATCAATCGGTTACAAACAAACTGAATCCAATTATCCTGTTCCGATGTATCATTTGAGCCTGTTCCATTCAGCCTTTTTAATGTGAATTATACCATCAAGCTCCCAGTGACTCAGTGGCTGTTTGTGTGGTTTGTGTCATTCAGCACAATGCATTTATTTACCGTAAACCCTTCTGCCCTTTGGAACTAAAGAGACGCAGCTCAGTGGCGACGAGACTCAGGACCTGCTGATTGGCACCGAAACAGCAGAGGAGGTAAGAAGCAGCAGTTTGTGTGGTCCTATGACGCGGCTTGGCTGCGTTGTAACATTGTGTGCGATCACAAGCTAGTGTTGCAGGGAGCAGCCGTGGCTTTGGAGCCAGATAACTTGCTGCTGAACATGGCCGCCACTAGCACGAAGAGCGAGGCTATGTAGAGTAAAAGTTTCTTCTGTCCCCCTATTTTAATTAGATTGAGCCACTTTGGACCCTTCAATAACCTTAACTCACGCACATTTGCACTCAATCTTTTGTCTATTCTATTGTAATGAATATTTTGTATTTTATTTCAAGGCATTTCTCTCTTACGATCAATAAAGTCTTATCTAATCTCCATATAAAATATTTTTGTCATGTGGCGGAACGTAAAAAAATGGCCTGACACATCCCTTAATGGCCGCTGAGGTGTTGAGCAGAAACTGTTGAGGTGTTAATGTCGTAATGCGAAACCCAACAGGAACGTGTCTGCCAACGTCCAAGTCGATTTCACAACCTGCAAACCACAAGAGATTAACGATTAGATATGAATCTCTACTGACATCCGTGGGGAAACGTCACAACACCCCAGTAAAATAAGCAAGTTAATGCTCTCTGCTGGTGAACAGAAATAAGGTTTTCTATGGAGGACTACACTGTATGTTTTCCCTTTAGCAGCCTCTAGTGGTTGGAGTTGTTACTACAGCTTTAGCCGTGCCGTTTTTAAAGACATGTCACCTGAATATTTTAGGAGCAAAAGACCGCACAAAAGGATATGTAGACAAAGATTCTCTCGACGGACGGCCTCATGGATGGGCGTGTTTTTTGCAGTGTGGCTGTTTGTGAATGGATTAAATTGCCGCAGGTCAAAAGTGGCAGTGCAGGTTAATGGAAAGAAACACAGGGTGTAACCGGAACTCCTTTTGTGACAACAGACTGAGCCTGACAGCCCCTCCCTACTCCAGATCCAGAGTCTCCCCCGCAGTCGGGAGGGAGAGGGGGAGGGTGGGGAGGAGGAGGAGGAGGAGGAGACTCACACACAGGACCCCAACAAGAAAGAGGAGGAGGCCGAGGAGGACGGTAGGTTAATAAAACACTGACACGTTATTCAGTGCTGGTAACCTCTCCGTCACTGTACCAGGACACCATCATTAGATGTGAATATACTTCAAATGAGGTCCCCGAGTCAAGGTGTCTGACTCTTGTAGCCTCCGGCCAGAAGGTCTTGTATTTCACGTCATATTTCACGTTTGTTCAGAAATCCACCCCATCCATAGTTCTGTCCATTACCGCCATAGTTTGGCTTCTGTATGCAGGGAAGTTGATTAGATATCTCTGGGTGTATCCAAGCTGTGAGGCCTAACGTTGACTTGTTGGAATAAGCACCACCTTTTTTTTAGGGTGGCGGTACAGCCAGAGTCAGAAGTGCCTTGCTCATAAACACCCAGAGTGTTGGATCTTCCTCTTGATCAACCTATTGTTGTTCGGCCTCGCCCTACGACAATACAAGCCAGGACAGGGTAGTTCCGGAGTCAATTGCAGCTCCATTCTATGTCCTTCTATAATACTAAACATTTCACAGATGTTGGCAAGAATGCACTCGGCATTCAAGCAAACCAAGGTATCTCTGGTATGTTTTTTTTAGTTACACAATCGTTTGGCTACAAATGTTGAAGTGAGACCATTATCCGTGGGGAATGTCAACAGTAGGGTTAAAATTCAACACAATGTTTAATCGTGTCTAATTAGGCTACACCTTAGAAACGCATTATGTTCTCATGTTAAGTGAAACCACAATTGAGAAAGCCTAGATCTATTACTAATTATTATGTCCGTTTTGTTTTTTTATATCTGTTTGCCTTGTGAATATCATCTCAATGAATGGTGTCAAATTCATGACTTACTATGTGGTTCTAACGTCTGTACTTCTAATATACGTGGAAGAGGATTGGGAAGTTAACGAGAAGGTTCAAGTCAGCTGGGCTGGCTCAAGTCAATGGAAAGACCCAATTAGTTAGGATTGTATTCAGGTGTGAGGAGACCGTGAACAGGTGGGAAAAGCTCAAGGGTTAGCTGATGTCAGAGATACATTCTCATGGTTTTTAAAGACCAAACAAACACTAAACATTTAACGCTAGCCAGCCTTCTGCAGTCTTAACTGCTATGCACACACACTCAAACAAACTTAGACTTTGACATAATTTATACCTTTGAACCTCAATCAACTCTCAATACACTAAAAGGTTAAACAAAGAAAAGAATGCATTTGGTTATTATTCGATGATATGTGAACGGAACTAACCAGTGTTGAATTTTGAACCGCTCAACTCGATCAGAAAAGAAACGCTGGCTCAAAAACTGTTACTGTATGTTGTGTTCTGCTGTTCAGTGTTTTGTTCCTCGATTTCACTTAGTCGTTCACTGTGAAGTGAGGACAAAAAAAAAAAAAAAAGGAACATGGCTTCCATTGCTAACAGATGAACAGAATCTAACATGTTCCTGTCTGGTCTCTCTCTGCTTCCTCCAGCTGGGAGCGACTGTGAGCAGCTGGCCGTCATGAGTCCCAGCAGAGCGCAGGCACCACTGTCTGGACAGGAGGAGGAGGAGGAGACGCGCAGAGCTGTAGGTGCAGAGGAGAGGAAGGAGGCAGGGCCGGAGGCGGCCTCTACCGTGGACTGCCCCATCTGCCAGAGCGCGTTCCCCTTGTCCGACATCGAGATGCACGCTGCCTTCTGTGAAGGCGAGCAGGAAGTGGTGGAGTGCCCCGTAGAGGATTCGCCAGGTGATTAACCCTGATCTCTTGCGTACCGGCTGGGTCCACGGTGATGTGATGGACGTTGTGACTAGAAACCAGGTCGGAATGGCTTAAGCAAATTAGGACATCCGGCAGGTTACAACATAAACACCTGCAACCAGCCGACGGAAATTAGGTTTGACTATCCGGCGGGTGAAAAGAAATCCAGGTTCACTTTTAAAATAATTGTATGGTGTTGATATTTTCACTGCTGGGTAAAAATACAAAAGTCTAAAAGTACATTTTACACCTTGGGATTTATTTTCCTAAACGGAAGGGGACATAAACCGCATCATTTTTTTTAATATTAAATAAAGATTTTTCTAAACTTTATTTAATATGAAATGTTCTTGAATATATATCTGGTCGTGTAGGGATCTAAGGCTGCGGCGGTCACCTTGCCGCCAGAGTCGGCGAGCGTTACTCTATGACCTGTCGTAATGATGCAGTCAACGTTCCTGATGAGCCAGGCTACTCTCGTTGGATCACTCAGACCGCACGCTCGTCACTTCTACCTGCTCCACTCATAGTGGTCTCCGCCAAACGCGGATGGCCGTCAGCCCTTCATGGGCTGTATTGCAGTATTAAAGATGATGAGACTGGTTAAAATAAGGCCAGGTTGGTTTTGATCTAGGCGAAAGGGCCGGTGGAGTAGTGATGTCTTTATTTTATTTGGCGATAACCCATCCGCGAGTCATGTTAATAACGGTCTACATTCTAAATGGGGCGCCAAACGACTCCGATAAAAATCCAGAACAATACTATAGTATTGCCTAGGGCTGCTCGATTATGGGAAAAATCATAATCACGATTATTTTGGTCAATATTGAAATCACTATTATTCAAACGATTATTTTGGAGTTTGAAAACATGTATTTATTCAGCATGTCTCACCCAAAAAATACTTTAACTGAGAACTTTTAAATTTCGCCTTTAAAAGAATTCACACAATGGTCAAAAAGAAATTGTTCCAATGTAAAATTATGTACAGATATGTACTCAGCTGTTCTGCCTTTTCTATAAAACATTGAAAATCCTAATAATAACCTAAAAACTGGATTATGTTAATTTTGTGATCGTTTGACGCTAAAATCGAAATCTAGTAAATCCCTGGTCACACTATAAACTGCAATCACCTCTCTGGCCCGTCGACTGGTTTGGTTACAAGAAATCCACAAAGGTTAACAAACTAAGGCCTTTACTATGACCACGGACATAAAGGTGTGTGTGTGTGTGTGTGTGTGTGTGTGTGTGTGTGTGTGTGTGTGTGTGTGTGTGTGTGTGTGTGTGTGTGTGTGTGTGTGTGTGTGTGTGTGTGTGTGTGTGTGTGTGTGTGTGTGTGTGTGTGCACTCTCGTCCTCCCAGTGTCCCATAGGCCGAGCAAGAGGAGAGCGCTGAAATCCCTAGCGACGGAAGATCGTGGAGACGGCGATCCATCCAGCCACACCCCGTAAGTACCCCCCGCCCCCCCCTCACTGAGTCTGACCCCCCGGGGTACACAGTGAGGCTGACCCACCCATGCTGTCCCCCACAGGGCGCCCCAGGGGAGGGAGAGGTGCTACGTCTGCCACAAGTTGGTCCTGCTGGCCGAGTACTCGCGCCACACGGAGAGCTGCATCCAGAGGCAGCGGGCCCAGGCCGCCTCACCCGTAACGCTGCCCTCCACTTGATTAGCATGGCTCATGAAAAGTAGTTCATAGTAACATAAGCATGCAGAGCTGAGGTTTTTACCTTTTTATGTATTTCTCTCCGTCCACCCAGAAGGGAGACCTGCTGTCAGCCCTGGAGACCACAGAGCGCAGACATCCAGGTGTGTGTGTGTGTGTGTGTGTGTGTGTGTGTGTGTGTGTGTGTGTGTGTGTGTGTGTGTGTGTGTGTGTGTGTGTGTGTGTGTGTGTGTGTGTGTGTGTGTGTGTGTGTGTGTGTGTGTGTGTGTGTGTGTGTGTGTGTGTGTGTTAACCAAGTTATATTGATTCCTGCTGACTGCTCTTTTCTGTGTTTTGTTGATCATTTAAAAGGTGGTCCCTCCGTGTCCAAACTCCCCAGGTAAGTCCTATAGATTAGTGACCTAAGAACTGTATCTAGGATCTCTCAATACAAGCAACGCAGTCCTTCACAACAAATCAGAGGGCAATAGGGACTATCAGAAAATTGGGGGAATAATTCAATTGAATATATGAGATGGAATTTGGATTCAACTTCGTAAGTCAACATCAACTCTGTTTAGTTTGTAAGGCGGTACTCTCATTTTGGTCATTTGAAAACAGCCGTGTACGTCTGGTGAGGTCCCCCTCCTCCCTCCATGGGCAGCTGAGGGGTCCTGGGGTGGTCACCATCCAATGGCCTGCTCTGATTCCTGGCTGTTGACTTTTGAATACTCAAAGTAACAACAATAATTGATTCATCCGTTAATAAGAGAAATTCGCGCCACCCCAGTGTGCTGGGTAGGGAACAAAAACGTCCAGCTCGGTTTTAGTGCCCTGAACTGTAGTGGTGAAGGCTCTCTGTTCTCAAGGCCTGTATCCTCCTTAAGGTCCCCTCACAGAGATACAGAGCCCACTAGCGTAAAAACGTTACGGCATTTTCTAAAAATGAGAAGAATCCCCTTGTCGCTCAAACACGGAACCTTTTGGGTTGTAGGTGTTGATTTTAAAAGGGTAAAGTATGCCTCTAGATGTAAGTGTGATCAGTCATTCCCTGTCCCTCAGTGACATCACCCGTGGGCGCGTCCATCCAGTGGTTTGACGCCGACCCAGGGGTCGGTAGAGAATTGTTTCCTCTCCATCAATCCGACATCTCGGTGGACACGCCCACTTGTGATGTCGCCAAGGCACAAGGAAAGGCAGATGTTTGCCTCGTAATGGCTGGGGACACTCACACCTGGTGGCGGAATACTTCTGTTTTGCCTGGGCTGCAGAATGGCTGTCACTGGTCCGTTTCAAACCCAGGGACCGTGACCCTGTAGCTACCCTTGTGTCGGCTGTGTGTGTGTGTTTTTGTCTGACCTTCTCTTGCTGAAGAACCTGGAAGTCTCCGTCAAAGACGATCTGTTGTCTATTCATGCAAGATTCACAAGACAACAACTCACTTAATTCTCCTAGAGGCGCACAGAGTTCCACGGAGGGGAGAGGTCCCGGAGTCTGGTGGGTAGCTGTCTCAGAGAAACGCACGCAGCGCACTAAAGGAACATTTCCTCCTCTCCACCCCTCAGAGACGTGATCGACCTGAGCAGCAGCAACAACGACGACGACGACGACGACTCGGAGGAAGGAGGCAGCGGACAGCCGTCCACGTTCAAGGTCAGCGACTCTCCCATCCGGGCCTTCACGTCCATCTCCGAGGCCTCAGACTGCCTGGTGGACTTCAGGGGGCAGGTTGTCCCCCGGGAGCCCGGCCAGAGGTCCCGGGGCCGGAGAGGAGGAGGAGGAGGAGGGGGAGGAAGAGGAAGAGGAGGGGTTCAAACGGAAGTTTAAACGCAGATGAACTTCCAATTGCGCCAAGTACTGATTTAAAAGACTTGTTTACACGATTTACCAACAAAGCTCTTTTACAATGTTTTATTTTTTTTAAGAGGAAGCTCGCCAAATGTTCACAATGCTGGGTCTGACAAGGTCAGCGGTTCATCTGTTTGGTGCCATCCTTATGGTTTGGTTTGGCCATTGGGGAGTATCTTTATATGGGGGGGAGGGATTTTTTTGTCTTTTTATGTCTGGGAATTCATTGACTGAGTATAATGGGAATATTCGATGTGTACAAATAATGCCTATTATTTATTAAACGCCTTTAAACATGTGTGTGTGTGAATTGAAGACTGAATTAAAAAATACATTTTTATATATAGAATATTTGTTTTGTCGGGTCTCGCATGAGAAACCATGTCCCCATCAACCATGTCCCCAAAAACAGGCCTACTAACATCCATATGCTATCAAAATTATAGGGTTAATTGCGATGTGACGTCGTGATGAAAAATATTTATTCACACTGCAATATTTTGGTACTCAAACTTGTATTTGTCATTTCAAACAAAGTTAAGCTTTTGTTTTACCGTCGGACTACCTTTGCAATAAGAGGTGTTGGGAGGATTCAGCTATCCACATCTTGCAACTCAACAACGATGTGGCAACTGTGTGCATGACACAATGTCCCATTGCATTTACTCTGCCGATGTGTTGGCCATACACGTGTAAACGGTCTAATAAGACTAGACAAGAGTTGTACGATTAGGAACGATGTGCGCTCTTGCGTAATGCGCAACGAACCGCCGTTTACGCAGCCTACTTTGAGGAGGTCCTATGTAGACCGAATCGCTCACAGGTAGCCGCTGCAGAAGTCGTTTTGCAAGAGACAGAGAGATAGTGAGAGAATACCTTCCGCTGCCAACTCAGTTTACAGAAGTGGGTGTGTTTGCTGTGCAGTGTCTGAATAAAACCCGTTTGCCAGATCTCCACAGCATCCCACAGCCGCAGTCCCGCGCACACCAAGGTGAGCCGTACCCTTTATGAATATCGCTCAAGAAGTTTTAAGTTTACTTCAATTAAGGTTTATAGCAGGCCTATATGGCTATAGCCTACAAGTCGTTGCGTCTTCTGCGATTGTTTTAGGCTTCATGTTCATATTCAACAGCTGAGAGATACTTTCGATGTTAACTAGAAGGTGTGTCAACCCCTTTGAAACCTGCATACAGGCACGGGTCTTGTGTGTTTTAGTTAATTAACATTGTATAGTATGTCACCGCGGCGTCCTAGCCTATAGCCTACTCTCTTGAGAACAGAGTTTCTATTTTAAAGCTCCAACGCTTTCCATCTTAAAGTTCATATCAATATTGTGAGAAGAAGTGTGTGTCATCAGGCTACTAATTATTATTGCCAGTGTTTCATTATATTACCCTTTTTCTTCCATGACTGTTTCCCCATGAAATGTCACAATCGAGAGTATGTGCTGAGTGACAGCTTTCACTGCCGTTATCATCCATTCCCCTAACGCTCCATAAATGTGTATTATAGGCTAGTGTAGGCATATGTTTATTATACATCTAGTGGAAAAGCTCCATTAGGCTTACACCTGGAAAGGGATCGGCCGTAGGCTACTGATCCATGTAGACCTATTTCTATGTTTCCAAATGAATAGTACGTCCGTCATTAATTGGAAAGACTCTCTAACCCTGACCAACCCTGTAACCCTTCCGACCGCCTGTCTTGTTCGCCAGCAGATGAGCGACTCACAGAGTGTCAACAAAAGGGAGATCAATGGAGACCTGTCGGTCCCAAACCAGGACGACATCCCGGCAGAGCTACTCAGTCAGGTAGGTCTACGCGGCGTACCCCCTCCTTGGGGCGTGGGTGTGGGGGCATGGGGGGTTGAGGGTGACGTAGAGTAGCCTCTGGGCTACGTTTAGCTGAAGTGCATCGGGGGTAAATCGATATTTAGATAAGTAATTTCTCCATCACTTTAGATAAATAGCCACTATACAACAATACGATTCCTGAATGAAATGCACATATCTGATAGAGAAATCTAGATGGATTCACAAGGTGCAACATTTGCCTAATATACACACAAAACATATTACTTTATTTTGAAATGAGTCAACATTTCTTTCAAACGTTTGGTGGAATGTCAAGATTGTTAGTCAAGTTATCCTGAAACGGTTGTTTAAGGTCTGGTTTTTCCTGCTTCAGGGAGGCCGTGGGAGAGCGGTGGTTGCAGAACAGTAGTGAGCATTCTGGGTCCCTGAGGCCTTATCTTACTACCATGAGGCCATAAGGCAGACAGAATATGTACAGAAAAGTGGAGCATAGATATACAAGAGATACCGGTGATGTCCTGGGTTATACGACACATACAAACATCCTCCGTTTTGCCTGATCACAAAGCAAACCCCACTTAAGCCATGAACTGAAGTCGCACAACATGATGTTGTCGAATGTCATCATTGTCAGTTGAGTTTTATTTCGACCTTGTGGCTTTTTTTGGGGAACTTCACGGGGAACTGTTCTTGTTTCTAACAGCGGCTATTCCGGTAGCTTGATAAGAAGGCATTAAAGAAATGTGATGTTAGATGTTGCGAGGGTGTTTGATATCAATGTAGCTCTCTTCTGTACGTGGATAGCCCACACACGGTCAATGCCCTGAAACCGCCACTTCTCCATTTGACTTGCAAAATAGCACAATTCAAAAAAAAAGTAGATTGTCTGTATACATGGTCTGCCTCATGCTGTTGCTGTTGGCTGACCAAACCTGGGTGGGTTTGAATTTTTTAAATCCTAGACAAGACATGTATTTCTGTTGCGCTGACTCGCGACGGGTGGGGGTGCTGTACGCACGTCTCCCTACCGGTATATGACGTCACAGATGAGGTAATCTGAGGACACTCACAGACCCTAGTATATAAAGGGCGTCGTGCTTTCTATGGATGTGGCTTCATATCCTTCTTTGTGGTTTTATGAACCTCGTGACAGCGAGGCAGTTCCCGGTTTCCGCTTACCAGATTACGTCGTCGTCTCCCCCCCCCCCCACCCCGAACCGGCCTCAGGTGTGTAGATCAGGACGGTGATGTTGTGACACTGCCTGGAATGCAAACATGCATACCTCTTGTCACTTGACTACGTCATGTGACCATCCTAGGTAGTGTGGGGTTTGTTTTTGTGAATGAAGTTTCATACGGAAGTTTCTCAGCAACTTCTTGACGCCTGTGGGGGTGGTGCGGACGCGGCTTTATCTCCTTCAAAATAAAAAGACAGAGAAAACTGCTCCATGGACAAGATTCTCTTCCTGTGACCTGGTCCAGTTTGGTGCTATTGTCAAACTCCCCCATGTGTGCTCCTATCATTTTGCCCGGTTAGCTCATCATGCTGGATGCTGCTGACTTAGTATCACGGAAAAATTAATCGTAATTATAATAGAACCATTGATAGAAGCTTCTTTGCTATACTAGTTAACTCGAAAGGCCTTGGAAGGAGTCCAATACCAAGGCCTTTACCGGTAGCTCTCTTCCCCTCTCAAATTGTAAGGCTAGTGTCTTAAGCACCAAACTTAATGAAGTTCGTCAGAATGTCAGTCATATTTGCATTGCCACTGTGTCCAAGATGTCCGACACTGAAGTCATGCATATCTTCTTGTTAATTACAGACAGAAAATCCTTTGTTGTTGAGTCCCACGATGGGAAAGTCTCTCTGTAAGAATCATGTACACCCTCTTTTGTCGCATTGAAGGCGTTTGGTGAACGCTTGCCTGTGAGTCTTCACATGACCATGTTCAATTATATCAACACTATGCTGTGTTCATTTGGTCTCCTACAGGGTATTCGCACAGCCTGGAATTTTATCAATGTCTCGTTTCTAAAAATCTCTGCATCCAGATTTCCACGGGCTGAAAGGGAGAGACTAATGGTTCGGTTGGTTGTAGAGAGGTTGTCCCCCAGGCAAGAGGTTCAGGGTTTGAATCCCAGTGTCCACAGTCTCGCTTACTGAGCAAAAGGCCATACCTAAATCTGCTTATTGATGACATGTATCTGAATAAAAAAAAGTATGCTGAATGACAAAATAGTACAATAGGAACGACACTATTATGATAGCCTGAAACTGGTCCCAGGTATAGGGATAATGTATTTTTTTTATAAACCATGAATTGCTTAAATTACTAGTCATCTATCCAAAAGGTCTCCCAGTGAATATTCATATTTAATGATTGAGGAGGTCAGGTCTAAAGGTAGGTTGACAACATCGTGACTCAAACCTTTTACATTATGGCTGGGAGTCAAACGAGGGGACCACTAGATTATGCCGAGATGTTTGTAAGACTGTCCTAAATATATTTCTATTTCAAAATATTGTGAATCACCACCTTCAGCGCTTCCCATGGCCCCGTTCATACAACCACACCCAGGCAATCTCCCAAACAGAGAGACGGGTGGGACAGGGAACATCTCTGAGGGAGGGAGGGAGGGAGGGAGGGAGAGGGAGAGAGGGAGAGAGAGAGAGAAAGAGAAAGAGACAAGACAAAGTAAGAGACAGATAAAAAAATATAGCTGGGAAAATGTGTTTTAAGCTAAACGGGGCAATGCTGAAACTTGTCCCAATCGCTCTGCCTGAATGCCAAGTGTGTCATACTGAACATGAAGTGTCTTCAGCCTATCAGAGCTGTTGAGTCATGTCCCAGGTATTTTGTAATCTGGCTAAAACATATCTGGGACCTGAATTCAACTCGCCAATCCAGGGAGGATGCATAGGCTTCTATTTTGTGTAGTGAAAAGCTTGATCCAAATGCCCTTTCCTCCTCTTTGTTTTCATATTTAGAAAGATACAAAGACAGTTCAAGAACATACAAAGCTGAGGGTAGCTGTCTCAACAGTCGTGTGCTTCCTCAACTTTCAGCATGGGGCTCTCCCTGCCCGTTAAACAACTCAGGAAACGCGTCCAGTCATTGTACCGGCCATCGCCAGAGGACCCATTCGGGGCCGTAACACAGAGCAACAAAGCCTGCTTCCTGCGGAGCTCTAACGACCACCAAACCAGAAGGAAACGCGTGTCTTAACATGCTGTCCCAACACCGCCCCCTTGTGGATGCGTTTTGTTAGGTCCATTTTAATGAACCATACAAATTAAAAGTGTTGATTGATTTTGGCTCTCCCTCTCTCCCTCCCTCTCCTACGCTCCCCCTCCCTCTCTCCCCCTCCCTCTCTCCCTCTCTTTCCCACTCTCTCTCTCCCTCTCTCCTCTCTCCCCCTCCCTCTCTCCCTCCCTCTCCTCTCTCCCTCTCCTCTCTCCCTCTCTCCTCTCTCCCCCTCCCTCTCTCCCTCCCTCTCCTATGCTCCACCTCCCTCTCTCCTTCTCTCCCTCTCTTTCCCACTCTCCCCCCCCCTCTCCCTCTCTCCTCCTCTCCCTCCCTCTCTCTATCCCTCTCCCCTCCCTCTTCCCTCTGTCCCTCTCTCCCTCTCCCTCCTCCCTCCCCTCCCTCTCTTCCCCCACTCTCCCCCTCTCGCTCCCCCTATCACCCTCTCTCTCTGTCCAGGTGGAAGCGTGCCTGCAGCCCTTCCAGCTGTCCAAGAGCCGGCTGGTCGACGTCAGCCATTGGCTGAGGAGAGACCTGAGTCGGGGGCTGGGCAAACACAGCCACAGCCGGGCCGCCGTCAAGATGCTGCCCACCTTCGTGAGGGCCACGCCCGACGGAACAGGTATGGGTCCCGCATCATCCCTGCTTTAGCTAGAGTTAAGGTCTGATTATGGTTCCATGCGCACCCCCCTGATGTGCGCCTCTCAAAAAATTGTCACCTTGAGTCGAGGCGACGCAGCAGCAAGGGCTGTGATTGGTCCGCTCACTAAAAACCCGACGCAGAACCCAAAACAGGTTCACGACTGCGTCGAAGCGTCTGCGTGGTCCCTTGCGCTGCGTCAACGTGGAACCTTAATCTGCCCTTTGCTCAGAGAATATCTGGTATTACACGTTTGGAGAGAATAGGATTGTGACGACAATCCTTAGACTGACGTGAGCAAGCTATATGTACAAATATTTACACACACGCGCACAGACACACGCACGCACGCACGCACGCACGCACGCACGCACGCACGCACGCACGCACGCACGCACGCACGCACGCACGCACGCACGCACGCACGCACGCACGCACGCACGCACGCACGCACGCACGCACGCACACACACACACACACACACACTTAATTTAGCATGCAAAAACTCTGAGCGAGCAGCACAAATTCAAATTGAAATCAACGTTGGGTATGTGTGGTACACTATTACGTGAGGTCAAACACAGTGAGAGAGACCTCCCTCTGAGAGGCCTCCCGTCGGGGTCTTCACCGTGCCTCTGTACCTCGTGACCCGTCTGACCTCCCAGGGGGGGGGGTCCACGTGTGTGTCCCCAGAGAGAGGGGACTTCCTGGCCCTGGACCTGGGGGGAACCAACTTCCGGGTGCTCCACGTGAGCGTGGGCCACGAGGAGCAGAGAGTGGTCACTATGGACAGCCAGATCTGTGAGATCCCTCAGGACATCATGCTGGGCACCGGAGAAAAGGTGTGTGTGTGTGTGTGTGTGTGTGTGTGTGTGTGTGTGTGTGTGTGTGTGTGTGTGTGTGTGTGTGTGTGTGTGTGTGTGTGTGTGTGTGTGGTGTGTGTGTGTGGTGTGTGTGTGAGGGGGAGGGAGGGAGGGAGGAGGGAGGGAGGGAGGAGAGGAGGGGAGGGAGGGAGGGAGTGTGTGTGACTGTGTGTGTGTGTGTGTGTGTGTGTGTGTGTGTGTGTGTGTGTGTGTGTGTGTGTGTGTGGTGTGTGGTGTGTGTGTGTGTGTGAGGGAGGGAGGGAGGGAGGGAGGGAGTGTGTGTGACTGTGTGTGTGTGTGCTTGCGCGTGCGTGCGTGAATTGTTTGGACGCTTCATAACTTAATCCTCTCTTCTGTCTCTCTCTCTCTGTCTCTCTCTTTGTGCTGTCTGTTTCTCCGTCTGTCCCTCCGTCTGTCTCTCCGTCTGTCTCTCCGTCTGTCTCTCTGTCTGTCTCTCTGTCCGTCTGTCTGTCTGTTGTCTGTCCAGCTCTTTGACCATCTAGCCCAGTGCATGTCTGCCTTTCTGAACTCTAAACCAGGGCTCCAGGGGAAGACCCTCCCCCTGGGCTTCACCTTCTCCTTCCCCTGCGAGCAGAAGGAGATCGACAAGGTGACACACACACACACACACACACACACACACACACACACACCTACACCTACACACACACACACTCACTCACTCACTCACTCACTCACTCACTCACTCACTCACTCACACACAGACACACAAATACTTACACACACACTCACAGACACAGACATACTTATACACACACAAACACACAAACACCGACACACACATTCTCACAAACACACACTCACATACACATGCTCACAGACACACACACACACACACATATGCGCACGCAAGCACCCACGCGCTCACGCAAGCACACACACGCACCCAAACATAAACGAACGCACACGTGCAAGCACGACCACACATGCATGCATGCATGCACACAAGCACACAGACACACAGACACACACACACACACACACACACACACACACACACACACACACACACACACACACACACACACACACACACACACACACACGTATATGCAAAATGTAGATAGCTATGTCTACTTGATGTTTACAATGTCCCAACTACTTCTCAAGTGATAGCATTCTAATAAAACAATATCACAATTCTTGAATTAAAATTTTATCTAAAGAAAACAGGAAAAACAGAAGGGGATATGTGAACTAGTAAATCCGACTACAAGGCTTTAAGTAAATGTTCACTTATATTAGTTATATCGGTATAAATGTATGTGTATATGTTTCCATATAAACCCCAAAAATAGCTGTCTTTCTATGCATGACAGCCAAGACAAGTCAGCCCACATTGAAGTAAATGATTTTTGTGGTTTTGGGGGTTTTGTGTGCTGGGATGCTCTGGCAGTTGTGAGTGTCCTCTTTCAGGTCCTCAGACTGGTGAAAGGCTCCTGTCGCTGCCAGGGTTCGGCAGTCCCATAGCCAAAGTCACTAGGGTTAGCTTAATAATACATGCAGTGTTCAAAGAAATTGCACAAGATAAACTCAATTTGACCTTATTACGTTTCAAAATTCTTTATCTCTCTATTATTACTTGAATGCTCAAGTCTGGGCATTGAGGACAGTATGACATCACAGAAAAACGGGAAAGAACAAATAGATGATGGCGGTGATAATGTTTACTATGTTGATGGTGTTGATGGTGTTGATGGTGTTGATGGTGTTGATTATAATGGCGGTGATCCTGAGGAGGAAGATGATAGTGATGATGATGAAGCTCACCCTCCTCCCTCAGAGTATCCTCATTCGCTGGACCAAAGGTTTCAACTGTGACGGGGTCGAAGGTCGTGACATAGTGCAGCTTCTCAGGGAGGCGGTCCAGAGGATAGGGGTAAGGACACACACACGCTCACACACACGCACACACACACACACCCATGTACATGCGCACACATGCACACACACACACACACACACAGACACACACACACACACACACACACACACGCACACTCACATACACACACACACACACCCATATACACGTGCACACATGCACACACACACACTCACACACACACACACACACACACACACACACACACACACACACACACACACACACACACACACACACACACACACACACACACACACACACCCATGTACACACGCACACAGCACACACACACACACACACACACACACACACACACACACACACACACACACACACACACGTACACACACGTCACACACACACACACACACACACACACGTACACACGCACACGCGCACACACAGCGCCCTACACTGCAACCCACATCGAAAAATAACCCCAAAAAATATCACAACCTAAATATCTAGCTGATAAAACTTTATTGTGGTGGACTAATTTCCTGTCACATGTCTCAGTTTGGACAGCCCCCAATTCAGCTACTCACCCATTGGTGGAAAAAACCTATACACTGCCCGCCACATGTTTACAGGACTGACTTAACACACTCTCTCTACCCTTTTCTCTTTTCTCTCTCTCTCTCTCTCTCTCTCTCTCTCTCTCTCTCTCTCTCTCTCTCTCTCTCTCTCTCTCTCTCTCTCTCTCTCTCTCTCTCGCTCTCGCTCTCGCTCTCGCTCTCTCTCTCTCTCATAGGAATATGACATTGGGTCCATTGCCATGGTGAATGACACAGTAGGGACTATGATGAGCTGCGGTTATAGAGATCAGAGTTGCGAGATTGGCATGATCATAGGTACTCACACACACGCACGCATGCATATGCACACACACGCACGCACGCATATACACACACACACACACCACACACACATATACACACACACCAGTTGTGAGCGCGCTCTAAACATGCCGCCTTCCCCACAGCCTTCACAATTCTTCATATCGCTGAAATTTAGTTATTTGCATGACGTGAATGTCTTCGTTTACGCACCCCTCGATGTCATTCACAGGCATTCATATTGGAACACACCCGCGGGTGTGTTCCAATATGAATTCCTATGAATGACTGTTAATTGGAACACACCACACTCGGGTGTAAGTGAGTAAGTAAGTTAAGTTTTATTTATGCAGCACCTTTCGACATCTGGGTTACAAAGTGCTTAACAAGGACACATGAGACTAAAAATGTGCAATTACAATGAAAACGGAGACAAAAAAACGACACAAACAAACAAAAACAAAACAATATAACATTAGTGCAATACACTAATTTATGGCACTAATTCGAATGCTGATGAATGTTAATTGGAACACATCCGTTTTCCTGGTTTGCGTTCCAATACGAACGACTGTGAAGGAGTGAGTGGCTGAGACGTCTTCCCCTGTTTGAGCGCTCACACCTTGACCCCTGACCCCCAGGCACGGGCACCAACGCCTGCTACATGGAGGAGATGAGGAACGTGAAGCGGGCGGAGGGCGAGGACGGACGCATGTGCATCAACACCGAGTGGGGGGGCTTCGGGGACGACGGCTCCCTGAAGAGCATCCTGACGGAGTTCGACCTGGTGGTGGACCGCGACTCCCTCAACCCCGGCGTGCACACGTATGTCGGCTAGCAAGCCCGCCCGTTTACATGTACACTTCAGGGCACTTAGCGGACGCTTTTGATCCAGAGTGACTTACAACGGTCAACGCACACAATCACACACAGACGGCGGAGCAAACCACGCAAGGTGACCGCCAGCTCGTCAGGAGCAGTCAGGGTGAGGTGCCTTGCTCAGGTCACACCTGGACACAAGGAGGGGGCCGTTTACAGGATATGCTTGGTCAATTTTACTGTCGTTTGAAGTTCGTCTCAATGAATTACTATTACTCAAACCTCTGTGAAAGTTATAGTGGGCCCGCCAATCACAGAGCTGCATAGTATTTAGTATAGTTTAGTGTAACAACCTCATTTAACTTCACGTTCCCACACAAATTCGAGTAGGCACTTTTGAAGGGTTTATTGCCTCAGAAGCATTTTTTGTTTAGATGTTGATTGTCAAATAAATTAGAATATCTAGAATATCTTGGGCCCTGGGCCTAGAGGGCCCGTCCCAGTGAAATACAAAGGACCTTGTGCTTGTGGTGACTCAGGGTTCGATGCGTATTGCTACCTTTCGTTTGCTGTGTCTTTCAGCCCGCTTTTCTGTCTATAAAGGCACAAAGGCTTTCGGAAAATCCTATTCTAAAAATACGATGAAAAAAGAGTGACACACAAACAAATCACGTTTTGCTTTCTGTGCTGTCCAAATCATGAATGAAGAAGATCTGTACGGTCCCACACGGTCTGTTTGCATAAGATACATACGTACAATGTGATAACTTCAAGTGTCAAGGGGAAATCCCTGAAAGGTATTCGTGCACCTGCACTGCACGACTTTGCCGGCGGATTGTAATGGTGCGGGTTTAGCGTGACGTGAGGTGCGCTGGTTCTGTCCCCTCCAGGTTTGAGAAGATGATCAGCGGCATGTACCTGGGAGAGGTGGTGCGTCTGGTGCTGGTGAGGCTGACCCAGGAGGGCCTGCTGTTTGGTGGACAGACGTCCTCTGACCTTCTCACCCAGGGCTGCTTTGAGACCCGCTACATGTCCGACATTGAACAGTAGGTTACTTGGTGCAAAAGAGTGACAACGTTGAACAGGCTTTTGTCTTTCTGCACTGCTGCATTTTCGTTGAAGGGCATTATTATGCTGGGATGATTGAACACTATACCAACACTGTTTGTATCTCTGGGAAAATTACAGCTTATTGCCAAAGATGTCGCCAAAGAGAACGAAATGTAAATCTTCGGAGATTGCAGCAATCCCAATTTAGTGTAATGGAGTGAATAATGTAGAGTAAGATTCTGCAATATAATGTATGTTTATGTTTCTCTCTCTCTGTATCTTTGTATCTCTCTCTCTCTCTGTATCTCTTGTTTCTTTCTCTGTCTGTCTGTCTGTCTGTCTGTCTGTCTGTCTGTCTGTCTGTCTGTCTGTCTGTCTGTCTGTCTGTCTGTCTGTCTGTCTGTCTGTCTGCCTGTTGCTCTCTGTCGCCCTCTGTCTCTCTGTCTCTGTATCTCTTGTTTCTTTCTTTCTCTGTCTGTCTGTCTGTCTGTCTGTCTGTCTGTCTGTCTGTCTGTCTGTCTGTCTGTCTGTCTGTCTGTCTGTCTGTCTGTCTGTCTGTCTGTCTGTCTGTCTGTCTGTCTGCCTGTTGCTCTCTGTCGCCCTCTGTCTCTCTGTCTCTGTATCTCTTGTTTCTTTCTTTCTCTGTCTGTCTGTCTGTCTGTCTGTCTGTCTGTCTGTCTGTCTGTCTGTCTGTCTGTCTGTCTGTCTGTCTGTCTGTCTGTCTGTCTGTCTCAGGGAGGATGTAGGTTTAGACCAGGCCCAGGTCATCCTGACGGGGCTGGGTCTGAAGGCCGGCCCGGTTGATTGCCGTGTGGTACGCTTAGTTTGCGACGTCGTTTCCACGCGCTCCGCCCAGCTCTGCGCCGCTGCCTTGGCAACGCTGGCCAAGCGGATCCGGACCAACCGCGGACTGGAGCGGCTGGAGACCACGGTGGGGGTGGACGGCACCGTCTACAAGAAACACCCCAAGTAAGGATCACCCTGCACCAACACCTACCGCACGTTCCTTCAAATGCATATTTGAGTTATTGTTTCAGGTATTTATAATAGGATTAGTGTGAATTTGTTTTCTAAATCCCCAGAAATTCCAAACATAGTTGTTAAAACTACCCTTATCTGCAGTCGGGGAAGCGTGACCATGAAGGAAATCAAACATACAAGCCTTTGGTTGGTAGTGTACACCCCTAATGGGAATGAACCCCACTGCTCTAGAGTCAGTGAAATGTGACCCGGTCTTGATTTAATACAATGCTTTTTTGTTCGGAAGTGAGTCAGATATGATTATCCTTGCGGTCTTTGGGTGTTGTCGGCGTATTCACTGACTTCCTGTCATTGTATTACAGCGCTCAACTAACTCCCTGAATGCTCTACGTATACGTTGGCTCTTCTCATTTTGTCATTCTTTCAATGAAACAAACACACAAACACAAACCCCCCCCCACCCCCCACCACCCTCCGCACGACACACCTACCTCATTGATATCGCGCGCAACATCCTTCAAACCCCTCCCTCCTAACCCTCCTCTGTAACTCCTCCCATCATAAACAAGCCCCGCCCACCCTGTCCTAAACCCCTCCCTAACCCTCCTCTGTAACTCCTCCCATCATAAACAAACCCCGCCCACCCTGTCCTAAACCCCTCCCTAACCCTCCTCTGTAACTCCTCCCATCAAAGACAAGCTCCGCCCAACCCCTGGTATAAGCCCCTCCCTAACCCTCCTCTGTAACTCCTCCCATTGTAAACAAGCTCCGCCCACCCCTGGTATAAGCCCCTCCCCTTCTCCAGTTTCAGCCAGAAGCTCCAGGCCGCCGTAAGGGTCCTCGCCCCCAAGTGTCACATCAAGTTCCTGGTCTCGGAGGATGGCAGCGGGAAGGGCGCCGCCATGGTAACGGCCGTGGCACAGCGGCTGGCTCGCCAGTCCCGCCTCCTGGAGGAGAGCGACGGGGAGGAGAGTGAGGAAGAGGAGGTGGAGGAAGACGATGAATATCAGTAGAGGCCTCCGGGATACGGACAGAAAGATTGAGGAGATATTTGTCCTTTGCTGTTAATATTTGCGCTTTGTTGGTGAACTTGCTTTATATGCATAATGGTTGTGGGCTGGGGTCCCGATGGACGCCTTGCTAAAGATCAGCAGCAGGGCAGCTCTGGAATAGAGAAAAGTGCGACGTCGCGTTTCCATAGCAACCGATTTTCGGTTCTACCCAAACCAAATTAACAAACCAAATGAACGTTTGATAGAAAAGGAACGATTTTTTTGCGAATTGATTTGCGAGTTTGCTTTACCAATGATGTAAGTAATATTGAGATTGGGGACAATTTACCGTTACATTATAAACTTTATCTTTCATGCTAGCGTGAAATTTTCCTTTTAATACCCCAGGGGAATACATGAATGACACTTTTCGATTGGTAGTGATTTTCACCTCTTGAAATCAATTTGTTTTCATTTTGAAAGAAACAACACATGGAAGCAATGTTAAACGCCATCTCTCGTTCGGTTGTTAGAACTGAAAATGTGGTTGCCAGGATAGCGTGACGTTTTCACTTTAGTACTCTATTGCCCTATGCTGACCCACCCTGAAAGTCATTATTAAAGCCTCCAAGATTTGTCGTTGTTGCCTAAAGCAGCCTTCCTCCAACGTGCCCTTAAACTAAACACTGAACTCACTTTATCTTTAATTAAATGGACATATATATTTTATATTTTTCTTAAAATCTTCAGAGATTTCAGAGATTAGGCATTTCAGAAGCATTCGTTTTTGTTTTACACTGCCATACAGATTATATATTAACGGACTCTACAGACTTTGGCTTTTTGTCATGTGTCGAACCAAGTTACCACACACCAAGTTGAACAAAGGGTTTGTGATTCTGTCCACTTCCTTGTATTTGTTATTGTCATTTGCATAATTGTTGTACATGGTTCTATCCGTGCTTCATTCCATCCATTACTGCACTGTAGCGTTGCTGCCACCAGGGGGCCAAAATCTGCCTCATGGGATATTTTTTATTGGAATTTTGTTGTCCATAATCCTGGCCTGGAACTCAGCAGGCGTAGACTTACCACTGCACATGCCAGTGTTAGTCAGTAGGTTGCAACCTTTTTATAATGTATATATCATTGCTGAAACCCTAATGGAACACGTTTTAATTAATATACAGTTCATGTTATGTTTGGGTTCTCAAATTGAAATTCAACACACAAGTCTATTGAAATACATTATCGGTCTATAGATGATTCAATTGTATTTATTGTATTCAATCATTGTGATTATAAATATGCTTTACGAGGGATAACATCTTTGTGTTGATTGAAAAAAGATAAATCGTCATTTCGAGTATTCTCAATACCTGTTCAGTTTACGTGGCCTGTACTTTGCATTCTGGGATCGTCTGTCAAACGCATTCAGGCAGACCAGTCATGATAACCCTGGCGGTGAAAATGGCACATTACACCTAAGGATATTAAACAAGCAGCCACAAGTAATCCATTGAAAAGTAAATAATCCCCTAGAATCGCCCTTAGTTCAGCATGAAGACAAAATGATAGACAAATTGTTACTCATCAGAGGTAATTATCTTGAAGAATATTTTATATATATATATATATATATATATATATATATATATATAATATATATATTATATATATATAATATATATATATATATATATATATATTCATATCGAAACTCATTGAATCATCTTTTTGCTTTCACAACAAAGCTTATCAAGTTTACAACCGGGAGCCTATGGAAAAAGATGAGGATTGGATTCTATGCTCTGAGTGAGTAAGTATTAATAAGAGGTGGATTGGATTTCAATCTACCTGGCTATTAGGCTTGGTCATGTCAGGTTGGGGGTTGCTCCACTGTTCTCCTTCTCGCTGACGCTTGCAGCAAGTGGGTGGAGTTCTAGGATAGGTTACTGGGTGAGGCCTGGGTGCTTTGTTCATTGTTATGATGGCATGTTGGGATGTGTGAATGTAATGATGGAGGTAAGTTGGGGCAAAGCTCATGCACTGATGGTTGACGATATACGACTTCTTCGGTATGCATTTGCTAGTTTAAGTCCTCAATCACTTGTTTTTTGGTTTGAAGATTCATGCATCAATTACGTGAGATGCAGTCAGATTTTGAGGGTTTTTTCATACATTTTTGAAATAGGATGTTAACTTTTGGATGAAAAGTGCTGACCGGCTAGTATCTCATTCACCACAGGGACAGACACCCACACACAAATAGCACACACACACACACACACACACACACACACACACACACACAGACACACACACACACACACACACACACACACACACACACACACACACACACACACACACACACACACACACAGATGAGGTGGCCATCTTTATCTTGAATGCGGTGTTCATGCATATAGAAATACATATTCTCTGATTATATAATTAGGCCTATTGTCATTGGATATCAAATTACAGGTGGGCCTTCCTTATTAGGCCTCAAACTCGACTGGAGAAACATGCGCTTTGTGGCTGATAGTCTGATAAGATATTTGCACTTGAAAACACTTTCCTCCTGATATGGTCTGGTTTCGTTCTGTGACTTTGACTCTCAAACACATGTACGCTTGCGTTAACATTTGGATTTCAAACTGGCTTTTCTTCTTGCATGTTTTTTTTATATATACTTGCTAAAAAAAAATTGGCACTGTTTCTGAGTTTTCTAAGTGGGACCTTTTACCTAGTGACTGTTATTATTATTGATTTGATTGGACACCATATATTCATATATTTTTGGTTCAATAATGATTAAATTTACACAGTGTCTTAGAACAATAATTCCCCACACCGAGGCTATCATCTGAACCATGATGTGGGCTTCAGAGGGTTAATACAATACACCTCGTTCATGTATTTTTAGCCAAATAATATGAGTCGAGACCGTGGATTTGATTCTGATGCAAATCTTAAGATATTGCCTCTGAAGTCATGTGGAGGCGATAGCAGGGCACTGTGTTTACCCTGCTCTGCTCGTAATCAATATGCATGATGAATATAATACTTGCCATATATATAAATATATATATATATACACATTCTAATAATAACCCATGCTCTTTTATCCCCCTGCTGTTAAAAAAAACCCCCACTGTAAACGAGCAGAGCTATCGCATAGTTAACTTGGTCTCTTCTACCCCTTCCCCCCACCAGCTGAGGGTACTTCCTGATTCCCTGACTCTCTTTTTAATTTGCCTATCCATTTTATTTAACTGCCTACTGATCCTTATTGATAGAGGTAGACAATGTAAACAGTGTGGACAATCCGCGATCAACACTCGATAGCATATGACGGTAGTCGTTAGTTGTTTCACCAGTAGCCTTCATGTCGGTACCAAGCCCTTTAAATAAATTCTCCTTTTGCTTTAACATGTCTTTGTTTAGAACCGCCAGGAAACGAGTTTGATGGTGGAGCAAAACCTCATAAGTGCAGTCACTGTAGAATGAAACACGTGTGCGCGCCCCACATCGGCCAAAGCCTGAAAGTGCAAGTATGTGATCACTTGGTTTAAGTGCCCTTATGCAGTGTATTTTAATTAGTCTGTCTTTTCACCTACAGGAAGCAAGATAATGAGCGTTTCGGAATAGGAAAAATACAGCAGTGTCGGGGATCTCAGGATATATTTTGAATATTTGTGATATATTTTAGAACAGCAAGTAATATGTAGGCTATATTACTATACACCTATATAATGTATACAGCATGTATATATAAATATACATATATAAACATACATATTTAATTAATATGCCCTCGTTGTGCATGCGTGTTATTTAATTCTGTAAGGCTCTTCAGTGCATACTCGACCTGTCGTTGGGTTTGCGCCATAGGTTTACATTTACGTTGCAATGGCATATCGATGACTAGCGTCACTGTCAGGGCCAATCTTACAAAACACTGCATCGTTGATCGAATCCCTGCATGGACGTGGTATATTTCCATCGCATATAGTGCTGTAGCTGTTGAGGAAGATTGACATGGTTTGAGGTTGCGATGGATTAGGGAATGGTCAAAATCAACGCCACGCGTTGGCTCCACGCATGCTCAGTAGTACACGCAGAATGCTCGGATCAGTTCAAAAATTTTCAATATTACTACCTTTAAAAAAGGCACTGCTGCGCATCGTAGGGCTCGCTTTATCTTCGCGATTATTTTCGGAGCTTTAGCAATCACCACGTATCGATTTGTCAACATCTCGTCATTTTTAAATATATCAAATTTGTTATTAACAATAAGTTATACTCTCGCAAAGTTTGGCCACACCTAGATCCTGTCCTATTTTCACAAAAAAAAGCAGGCTTTTCTTCTAGTGCATTTGTTTGTGTGCTGGTGGGTACCCGGCTGTGTAACTTGATCGGGAGCTCGGGGAAGGAATAGGGGAATGTAGATCTGCAATGGAGCAGAATACAATACAGGTAAAGCCGACTATTACTCGATATTATTTTGAAATAAATCGTTATTTTTTTGCTGAGGCGGATTCACATCTGACCTGTTGATGTAGGAAATAACTCGCCTGTGTCATGCTGTTAATTCAATTTCTAATAGTTATTGTTTGGTGCTGTGGATTTAGTTTATAACGTCGCATTGATTGTTATCCTATGAAGCAAGCCAGGAGTTCTGCCTGCAATTACAACTTTACTGAACGAGTCGGAACTTTTCAAGAGGGGAAATTGCTCGCTGGTATTATTTGGAAGAGAATGCAATATGTGACACGATATGTACATTTATTCAAGCGAAATTTATTTGAATATCATTTTAATATTTAGTATATACTCGCTAAGTTAATGATTTATTTCTTTGTGTCGTGTCGACAATCTTCCTCTTCGTTACCAACCCCCACTCCCATATTTCCACATAAAATAACAATTTATTCAGGGCTTTTCTGGAGCTAATATGACGAAACTTTTATGTTGCCAATTTCAGCAACAGAAACGCCAACGTATATCAACTCGTAATTTAAAATTTGTTAACGTTTAAAATAGTTGTGTTGATTTTGGATCACGGTGATATTAAAGAGTGAAATATTGTTTCGAGTGAACTAGGTGGAGCAGCATTGGCTGTAATGTGAAGCATATTGATATTATTATCAAGTGCCCGACATTTTGTCGCCTGTCTAATTGCTTTAGCCTAACTTGGAATGTTAATATGAGAAGGAAATCCATCTGTACTTCTGTACTAGAAATAGCCAGCATTATCTTTACTGTATTATACAACCCATATTATAATCCAAAATGCATACGACGACACAGGGTTTGATAGGTGGAACGCGTAACTGTTACATGATCTTTTTTTGATCAAATCTCTTTGATGTCTGTTTTATGGTAGACCTATTATTTATCACATTTTGTTCGTACATTTCGTAATACCAACATGTAATGTTTCCATTTATTTTGCAATTGTCGTAAAATGTTTCGCCCGAAGATCAAATGCTGTGCTTCGTTCTTACAAAAGGACTGCTTTGAATAATAATCTTGCCAAGGTCAATACTGTGTAGACAAATGTATTATTTAAGATATAAAGCGATATCTTAATTTAATCCCTCGTCTCTTTGCCTCCCCCTGCCCCAAAATGACACACGTCGTCATCAATTTCCAGCAGTAGGTGAAAACTGACGAACCGGTTAGTTTAAAAATAAGGTTTCCATCTTAAATCCTATATCCAAATGTAGATAAAGCCAGGCTGGAAGAGCAGAGCCTGTATGATGTGGTTCATGCTGTGTGGGGGTGCGCTGCCTCCTTTCGACCGCTAGTGGGTCGCCTGGCGCTCCTGCACGTGCGCGCCGCGTGTGCGCGCGGCGGCGGCTTGCAGTGCCCCTGCTGCAGGGGGAGGGGGATCCATACGATGGGGGTTGGGGGAGAAAGAGACACACAGCAGCAGCACTAGTGAGAATTTGAGAATTTTCCGCATGTAGGCAGCTGGGCCATACGTACAAGACTGGGAGTGGTTGGGATTTATATAAGTATATTGGTTGGGTGTTTAGCGGAGCCGACGCATGGATCGCAGTAATGGTTATTTGGAGAAACAAATTCTGAGCCCTGTGACTATTTTGGTGTAGGAAGTGTCTGCGAGCAATTTCTATAAATATCAGTTTTTCCACATGGTATTTTTATTTTCTCATCCAAATCATATCAGTTAAAGAAAAGCAGTAATTTGTAACCACACCCTCGTCTATAGGCGACGCCAGCCCTATTGTATCCTATAATTTTATTTGGCTAATATGCTGCATGCGTCCTCTTTGCCCTCTGGTACATTTGTTTTAAAAGGCTTTGTTTCTCTTTTTCCATGGCTTGTGAACGCATGCCCACAAAACACAAGTTGCAAGGGGGTTGGTAACTTTTCATCAGAGCAATGGTGGTTTTATGTGGGTCGATTGTACAGAAACAAGTCTTTAATGACTGCATACTCGTCGTGGCACTCGTGAGTAATGTTAGCCGCTAAGCAGATTAATATAGAGCCTGGATTCTAAAGCTGTGGAAGCGAGCCGCAGAAGGCCACATCACTCCTTCAGCGGGGTGATATGACGAGGTAATGAGTGAAATACCACTACACTGTCGTCCCCACTGATTATTACTGCTTGGCGAACACGGGAATTTTTTTAGCACGGATACTACATATATACTTGCAGACATATAAACGGTATTGTTTAGGTTCCTGGTCGAACTATTTAACTTTCTTGAGTCGTAGGCAGCCTAGGAGTTGGGACTGCCCCCAGGGGGTGGAGTTGAAGCCAGACATGGGGCCCTCCCGGCAGCACTTCATTGGTAAACCTCGATTGCAAAAAGGCAGAAACATGAATTAACCTATAAATACAAGTGGACGAAACACAACACAGCGTCAGAAGCATCCAGATATAATCCAGATCACGTTTCCCATGGGTTTATTATTATATCTATTTTTAAATAGTAGGCTATTCATTGCATTGGTATTCATTGCTTTATTTCTTGTATTTCCTCTCTTATTTGACCCAGCAGTGTTCCAACACAATCATGGGTCATGATGGGGGGTTATAATCTTGTTTTAAGCCTTTTGTAGCTGCACAGTTTAGTTAAATGATGTGATCAGATCACTTGATAAATAAGGAGAAAACAATGTGATGCTTGTTACCTAGAATGAGTTTATCCCTAAATGAGTTGCAAGTCATCCTGAGTACTGGAAACATGTGAAGAGGTTATTGTCATTTCTATGGGGTTTTGTGTCAAACCGAAACCGAATAACTGTATTTTAAGGCTTTATTTAATCTGCAATTGGATTTAAGGTTATGCTCACACGACATTGTTCTTGTATTCTGCTCGGTAGAAAAACTGACTAATAATAACTAGGAAATTTAGGCGGCATAAAAAAATAAAAATAAAATAGATTTCTTGATTAGATATGAATAATTGCTGTGCTGCTTCCCTGTAGCTCTGCTCATATTCTGTAAAGAAAGTGGTTCAGACTTTGCCCGGGCACTTTGTTGTTACGTGTCTGTCAACCCTGTGAAAAGGAAGTGAACCGTCATGACATATGATATGAAACCTTTCACAAACGTTTTGGAGGCTTCAATGCTCCTCTAAGACGATACAATTCAGTGTACATTTCGGTCTCTATTTTATGTACCATCTTTACGCACAAATATGTAGCCCCCGTCGGGCTTGTGTGGTACAACTGAATAATTTACTCTCCATTTCATTGTGATTTGTCAATTATTCATACATTGGTATGGATGGAATATTCATACGTTCCGTTGACTTGTAACCAAACTGGACTTTGATAGTGGCTACTCTCATGTGTCTTATCAGTTTAGGTATGTTTTGGTGCTCATCGAAAGCTGTCAGCTGTTTTCAGGGAAGAATTAAGTCAGAAGATGGCTGGTTCCATCAATTGGGGCTGGATGATATGACCAAAATCGTTCTCACAAAGCTATACTTTTCTTGGGGAAAAAAAAACTGCAAAGAAATCCAATTTACATTGAGGATGGATGTCTTCATTGACAGCAATTCTGAGGAACGAATGTCGTGCCAAGTCTATGAAACATCCTCCACAGCCCAATCAGCCAGTTTATTATTTCTATCAGTCCTTGTTTACTGACGCCCAACACAGAAGTCTCATTGGGATTCTGCCTCTCAGTATGTTCGATGAGCCTGAACCGGTTTGTTCTGTTACTGGTTTTAGTCCCTCCCACTTTCTGACGCTTTACACACTTGCGCCTCACAGAAAGCTGGAGTTCCTCAGGACTCTGATAGCCAGCCGCTTCCACACAGCTGGAGCTTCTCTGGTCTACGTCTTAGTGGCGGTCCCCAGTGGGAGGAGCTCAGACTGTCAGGGGCAGGTGAACAACTGCATGGCCGGGCGCAGCTCCGATGTGGGGCTGTGTGCAATACACCTTCCACACATGTACATTAGTGGAGCTATCCTGGACCAAGAAAAAGTCTGCAGAACAAGTACAGGTTGCGGTTCTGACGTGTATCAGCCTGACTGCATTGTGCTGAATCAGTGACTGATTCTGTAAATAATGTATATCAGAAATTTATTTTTAGAAAACAATCCCCGCCAACGAGGCAGATTTTATCGCAAATCATATCGATTTATTGATTTACCGTCCTTCGACGTCAACTCGATGCAGAAACATCCAGCAGAGTGCGAACACAGCACTGGGTGGGGTAATGTGTGTCATGGGAGTGTATGTCTCTGAAAAAAATGTCTTCTATTCATCTTGCAGGTTGTAACTTGGAATTTTATGGGATAATTATCCTGGGGGTGGGGGGGGGGTTGGGGGGATGGTGGTTGTCAGGTTAAATTATGTTCATTTTCTTCTTAGACAACAGCAAAGTTGATGCAAAAATGTATGCATGGATTGGCCTTCCTTTCCCCTGCTACGGTTGGTTAAATAGAAGGTGGTATTTTAGCTCCTGGCACATCAAAAGCATTGTTCTGATCCAAGAGCTTTAGCATTGGCAAAAGTTTTAATTCAAATTTAGTTTTTGGACACAATAAGTATTTTATCAGGGCTTTTCTCTTCTGTGTAGTAATATGAAATAATCCCAACAGCCATTTCAAGAAACAATATTTGTATAGAATATAGCGACGATATTTGCGCAAAATTTAGCGACAAGATGCAGGCGTCTACACTGTCCTCCGTTCGTTGTTAATTTGCTCTTGACTTAGAGAAGAAATGTCTTACAATAAGCACATTATTACAAACAATTTGATGCTTTGTGCTTGTTTCTTTTTCAATCTGCTAGAAGCTGAATTCCATGTCAATGAGTGGTATTTTGTTTCCAGCGTGTGTCCTTACATGTTAACCCCAGCAGGGTCACCTACTTGGTAAAGTTAATTCAAACATCTGCTGTGTAGATAATCTCCAGAACTGGCCTAACTAGTTCTATAGATCTACGATAATGATTGGGTGTATTTGTTTCCAAATGAGCCCTGTAGAATTGATTTTGGAGAAACTCATTCTAAACTGTAGTGTTATTTTATATAATATAATAAGATTGATGTAGACATTCTTTGGGAGAAATCGTGGTTCCAGGAAGGCCGAAATTATCAGCCCTTTTTTTTTTTGCCAGGATATGTGCACATTGTGGGGGAAATATCTTCCAAAATCATTTACATAACTATCATTTATCAGTCATGTGAAATAAAAGGGCTTTGTGAGAACCAATTGTTATTGCAGGCTGAAAGTAAACAGGTTTTTTTCTCTGAGAAGTCAAGCCTTTTTTCTCTTTTGCAGTAGAGAATGGCAGTCAGTTGGTATTGCGTTTTTTTTAATTCCAGTGTTAAGAAACTGGTGGGGAGAAACAAAAATACATATTTCAAAATGGGGGAATGTGTAATTGTGTCATACACACACTGATAATAAACCAAGGCAACGAAAACCATCTTTACTTCAGTACTTTGTTGCTTAAACAGAAAGACTGGCTGTCCCGGCCGGTTATTTTTATGGAAATACCTGCTCTTGTTCTTTCCATACCGTGATTCTGTTTCCCAACGACATACAGACTCAAATTCCTTTTTATGTGCAAATGTGACCTGTTCCATTGCATACACACTGTTGACATTCACCTCTCCCTGTCTCTGTGTCTCTCTCCTGTCTCTCTCTCTCTCTCGCTCTCTGTGTGTTCTCAGTGGTTGCGCTCGCCCTCCTGTCAGCGGGGAAGTTATTCCTTCTATAAATCTGTGAGCTGCAGGGCCCATCCCGGCGGGCCCCTCCAGGTGTGGCGGCTCGGAGAGTTCTACTACATTCGCCGTGGCCCCCAGGAGCCTGTGTGCATCGCTGAGGTAGGCATCGGGATGAACCGGCGGGGAGGGGGAGAGTCTCTGTTTTTTAATTTAATTTGTATGTTTTGTATCACTTCTTATTGTGGTGCTCTCTGCAATGCAATGTATAATGTGCAATTTGTCTTCATCCCAATTCTCTCTCTCTCTCTCTCTCTCTCTCTCTCTCTCTCTCTCTCTCTCTCTCTCTCTCTCTCTTCTCTCCTCTCTCTCTCTCTCTCTCTCTCTCTCTCTCTCTCCTCTCCTCTCTCTCTCTCTCTCTCTCTCTTCTCTCTCTCTCTCTCTCTCTCTTCTCTCTCTCTCTCTCTCTCTCCTCTCCTCTCTCCTCTTTCCCCCCCCCCCTCTTATATTAATATTCTGAACTAGACTTGGGACGACCTGAACAAGAATTCCTATGTGTTTAGACTGTCTGTTTTTTGCACAAATGGCGAATAAAAAAACCTTTGAGTCGAACTGGCCGCCACAATATTTCAAAGTAAAAGTTGGCCCACTATAAGCCTTTCCGTTCCAATTCATTTATTGTATTCCCAAACCAAGCATAACCATCCAAAGCATAATAGCGTGGCAGAAGACGACTCTTGGTTCATTAGGGGAAGGAAACTTGATCAACGGCATTAGTTAATAAGTATTCTGTTTGCTTTCATCTACAAGTCTGGATCTGCGGGCTAGACACAGGCAGGCACTTCATCCAAACCACTTCAGCGTCGGGCTTGAGTGGGTTGCAAAAGTAGCAGTGCAATTTTTCCCGAACCCTAAAATAAAAAAAATGCATAGAATAACTCTAAGCTTGAATCCTTAATGTATGCAACCAAGACTTTAATAATCGTAAGACAGAGCCCCCTCACAAAGTCTTTGCAGGGTTTTGATATTATTAATGAATAATAATAGTAATGCCATTATCATAATATCATTTTCAAGAAGGGTGATGGCTGCAGTGAGAGTCACTCATACCTTAGTGTACAGAAACCCATAACTAATAATAATCCCTTAATTATACATCACTTACTTAGTCTTACTTTTCATTGTATATCTGTTAAGACAGGCACTGACGGTGGATTCAAATGAGCAATTACATCTCTTTTACATGTATTTAGGGCATTTAGCAGATGCTTTTATCCAATGCGACAAACAGTGCATTTGTCAGAAGAACAAGAAACAATATATCCATTACTGCGGTCGCAGCAAACGTGAACCCTGTTAGCACTGGAACGTTAAACATTTGTTTGTATTTTTTTGAGCTACATAGTTCCCATTATCTGACAGCCGCATGGGGAATCTAATAAGGATTTGGAAAGGGGAGACGCAGAAGGTCAGCAGTGGGAGACACGATACCCAATAGCCCAATAGACTGTTTGTAGTGAATTCAGCTCTCCTTAATACAGCGCCACTGTCTGCCTACTGACCCCTAACGCTACAGGAAACTCGTCTGCTCCATTGTCCTCTGCCACTGAGGCCGGTCGATTCACAATGGGGCTAGACTTAAATGTAGTTGCAATATTTAAAAAAATGGACTGAGACGCTGCAGTCGAAATTAAACCAGAGTATGTTCTCCGAAGGACTCTGGTTCATTTAATTAAGGGTATTTCTTTTGGGGGAAGGGTTGTTTGTGAATGGTTTGGCTGGAGGGTTTGGTTGGATGACAGTCAAAGGTCATATTGTATTGAGTTCCTCTGGCTTATCTCGGGACACCTTTCAGGGTCATGGGAGTCGTAACGGTTTCATCAATTGTTATTCAAATGCACGGAGGGCAGAAACATGCTAACTCGATTAGCATTCCTTCAACCTCTGGGAATGGCTTCACATAGGCTAACAAAATGGCGACAGCCCACTTAGCGTGTGGAGGGTACTACCTTGCTTTATTTGATGTATATTTATAACCATTTATTTTTTCGCCTAATGCGTTTTGTGGCTTTAATATAGCGGCCTCCTTCGTTTTTTTTTTTTATGGATACACCAACCTCAAATTGTATCATTGAATTGTTTTATTGAAATGACCAAATTCAAGGCGTTTGTCTTGTCAGCAAAGCCCTCCAAGGTGTCATGTTTGTAAAGGCCTGAAGGCTGTATCAAATTCCACAAGTCCTCGGCGCAAGACAACCATGAAAAGAATCTCAACGCCCCTCATCAGTATGTTAAACATTTTTAACGCCATGTTTTTGTTTGGTTTTATAAGATACGTAGATGGATGGGTGGATACATAAATGAGCAATTCCACAGTCACAGTCAGAGGTGGACGTTCCCAGGTCAGGAGTTAATGTCCTTCCCTGTGTTTGGAGTCGCCCATCTCTGATTCGCTAATCGGAGTGGCCCAGAGGTCCCAGTAAGGCGTGAAGTCAGCTGGCTCTGTAGGGGCGGAGCATGGCAGCTCTTCCACTCTCTAAACCTGTAATTTTCCACCTCTGGCTCACTGTCATGCCTTTGGTTGTAATAAGAGTTAAGACTATTATTTGTACACAGTCTCGCAAGTCTCTATAAGTTCTAATTGTCTTCTTCACGTGCAAACAAATTTTTTAAAGGGACTGTTGCGTGAATAAATAAAATTGCGTCTTCAACCACATCCGGAATATCTCCATCTGTTATGGTTTTGCATGGCCCAAACCTATGATTTACATACCATCATTGTGAAGGAGGGGCCACCGGGTAGGTTTTTACAAGTTTTGTAAAGACGTCCATATCCTGGGGGTGAATGAAAAGATGGTATTTAAATCAATATCAAAAAAGCCCCTTTCAATGCCAGCTCAATTTATTATAATTAACAAAGCTCTTTCTGAAAGGTAAAATTGTAAGCGACCATTCCCAAATGTTATCCAGTGTTGGTGGATATTGATGGATGAATTGTCAGGCCTTGTTTTGGTTTATATTTATTTACTCAGCTGTAGTCTTAAATCGTCTATTCCCACACACTTTTATTATAGTGATGGAAACCCATGATTTAAGAACCTTTCTTTAGGTACCTAGTGATCGCAGTAATGGTTGTTTTAACCATAAGTACGGTGGCCATTGGTTAATTATTAGACTGAACTCAGCTGTATATATGTGACTCTCCTGTTTTTCAGTTTCAGCTAATCATTCCCTTGTGTCAGTGTTCCTTCAGGATTACAGATAACGATGAGTTTCAATGGTTTTTTTTTCTGGGTAAATATAGTGTTGCATGTAAATAATGAATATTTATTGAAATGCGTCGCTTTACCTGTCTTTTTTTTTCTTCCCCGTCTCTAGGTAACACTGCTGTGGGAGGAGCAGGGACAGCACCCCCTGCTGGCCAGCTCCAGACTGTACTTCCTCCCTGAGGACACTCCTAAGGGAAGGACAAGACGGCATGGAGAGGTGAGAGCGGGCTCATTCATATTCAGCCATATATTAGCTTTATTAATCCAGTGGCAGATGGATTAATAATAATGGTCAATTAATACAACAGTATTCATTTGTTTAAAAGAAAGAAGTAGGCTATATATATTAGTGTTTTTGGATATACCCTTACCTGACCAGACTGTTTGTACAGGTAACGGACACACCTGACAACATAGGTTTTCTAAGGCATCATCTTTTCCATCTTTGCATCCCATTTTGGATTTCATTTGCATTTCAGACATGGATCGTATGGATGGTGGTTGGTAAATCTGACCTTGTTGAGTCCCTAGATCTGCCTTGAATCTGAGCCATGCATTTGTTTGAAAAGTTGAGTTTCTGGCCCCACCTCTCCCACTTCTTCTTATATATTTTTACGGTGGTTCAACTGAACGTCCCATATTTATGCGTGAAGCGGGCTGTTTCAGGTCATGAATGTAAAGTCATCAGTCACTTCCTTCTTCTGCTGCTGTATGTTGTTGGTTCACACAATGTCCCAGCATGCCTTCTGCTTGTGGACGCTTATTAACACACCGCTGAGGGAGAGAAACGCACATGGCTAAAATGTAAATCATGAATCCGGTTTCAACCTGCTGTGTACCCAGACTTCTCATTTTCGTCCCACATATTTTATAAAATGTGGACATATGTAATAACTCCACAGTATTAATCATATATATCTATATATATATAGCTGCTGTGTACCCAGACTTCTCATTTTCGTCCCACATATTTTATAAAATGTGGACATATGTAATAACTCCACAGCATTAATCATATATATCTATATATATATAGATGTGTACATATTCTTTTTTTTTCTTTACTGTAAATTCATATGACCCACAGCCTTTGTAGAGGCAAAGATAAATGGTATTATTTTGATTACAATTTCGGCACTATCTATTACAATTTTATTTGGTGGTGAGATCCTGACTTCCCCTCCCCCGCGTACTGATTATCTCCTGCAGTTAATCATTTCGACATAAAGTATGCTTCGAGTCAAACAATTTCATGCCAAGAAAGGATCCATGTGTGAAATATTTATGGTATAAATATTGTATAAAACAAATCCTAATATGTAGGTGTACGTAAATCCTCCCAAGAAAGCATACTCAGTCATGGAAGACATTGGTACCAAAAGGTCTAATGAAGTTTATCAAATATAAACAAGATTATTCATGTCTTACTCAACACGACCAACTGTAAATCTAGAAAACCTCTTCTTCAATATATAAAAAGAAATTGCAAAATGGAGTAGCTATTATACTCCAGTTCCTCAAAATAAATGCGCATGTGTAATGGGCCGTCAAGGGCTCATAAGAGATGTCTTTCTACTGTTGCTAGCTACAAGAGCTAGCTACTCCTGCAAGGGAATGCTAACCCCAGGTTTAGACGCCCCCGGTTAAATGCATTTATCCAGCCTCCACTATATTCACGCCAACACACTCTAACTAGGACACCATAAACCCAACGACAGCTGCCTTTTTTATAACCCTGGTTGTTCTCACTGCGTTCCTCAGATCAAACTAGTTGAACTACAGTTGAACACGCCAGATCTCCGCATTGAAGGGTCAACTGCTATTTGATAGCTTCTTAAATCTCAACTGTTCAAAATTCCTGCTGGCAGTGTTCCAAGTCACCCAATAGCTTATCTACTAAAATATTTAAGATAAAAACTTACTTTGGGTTAAAGCATCTGCTGAACGGCTAATGGTGGCGGTAAACGTTATTCATCCGTAATTAATCATTTTCTATAACCTACATTTTATTTGCGCTTTTAACCTAGATTTGGAGCTTGCTATCAGGGGGACCAACGGTTGATGCATCAATACAATTGACTGTGATCCATATCACATTGTCACAGTGTACAAGTGTGTCAGAGTAATGCCCCGGGCCAATTCACACACGGCGATACAAAACATGTACAGTCCTCGCCACAAACATCATATAAAAAGTCACATTTCCAGTCCCAGAAGTGGTGAGGCCAACGCAGAACACCTGTGTGGATTTCGGTAGTTCCCTGGTCGGTGTCCCACTTCACGTTGGGAGCAGGAATCTGCCCCTCCGTCCACACTCTGGTCCCTGGGCTTCTCTATCGGCTTCAGGGGCCCTGAGGGCTGTGGCCGAAGCGGAGCCATCCAGGAATGCTTTGCCTTCACGTGGCTCCCAGCCAGGCAGTAAATGCTCGCGTCTTGCAGGGCAAGGCAGCACGATGTCCAGGCAGTAGCCTTGTTGACACAGCTCTTGGGAGGAGTTTACTTTCCCTCCTCTCTACCTTTCCAGAACAAAAGGAAAGGCAATGGGAATATATTTCACTGCTTGACCAAAACATTTGGTCCCTTCCAGAGTGTGTGATGTCCTTCAGGGTATTGATGCTCTATCACCTCCCTGTCTCTCCGTTCTTCCCCCTCATCATCCCTTTACCTTGGTCGGGTGTCGGTTGTCTCTTGTCTTGCTACACTAGCAGCCCTCTGTGTGGCCTCCCCTATTGGGCATTGTGGCCTTGTGAAACCCTCTTCCAGGGCTGTTGTCTTTTCTTTGGGCTCTTTAAAGGATCTGGCAGGGGGATTTAGGGTTATTTATGTGCTGCTTGCGTGCACTGCAAGGCAACTTTATTTATATGGCACTTCTCATACACAAGGCAGACTCAAAGTGCTTCACATATAAACATTGTCATACAATAAAATAAAATAATAGAGAAGTAAAAGAAAACGTATGCAAATTTTTTTTTTTAAATGGGCAAAGTTAAAAAAGCGTTTTAGAAAGTGCAATGTATTTAAGATCAGATCAAGCAGCGGGGGTTTGGCGGAGGCCACGGCCAGAGGTTGCTGGTTCCACTTCTTTCTGATGGGTGAGTTCAAATAGATTAAGCGGCAGCGGTTTCAGAATCCCCGCTAAGCTTCCACTGGGTGGACGTCGCCTCTGCCCCAGTCGTTTTGGACCAGTGTTGACCGACGCATTCATTCACACAGACCCACTTTCCTCCGATTCCATTATCCTCAAGTATGTACTTTAGGAAATTAACATATTATGTAAAGCTGTGTGTGTGTGTGTGTGTGTGTGTGTGTGTGTGCATGTCGTGTGTGTGTGTGTGTGGTGTGTGTGTGTGTGTGTGTGTGTGTGTGTGTGTGTGCAGGACGAGGTGCTGGCCGTGTGTAGGAGGATAGTTGTCCCGGTGGAGGACCTTGTGCGCTGGGCGTGCCCCGAGCCCGTGGTGTGGCAGAACCAGAAGAGGCCCTGTAGCAGTAGCCCAGCACTGGACCTCCCCCTGGAGAACCAGGGCAGCGGAACCACAGAAGAACCGACCGGCCAGTCACTAGACCAGCGCAGCGGAACCATAGCAGAACTCCCCAGTGGTACCACAGCTGAACTGACCAGTGGCACCATAGCAGAACCGACCAGCCAGACACCTGTAGATCAGGGCAGCAGTACCATAGCAGAACGGACCTGCGGAACCACAGCGGAACCAACCAGCGGTTCCACATCGGAACTGAGCAGCCCGCCACTGGGTGACCCGAGCAGCGGAACAGCAGCAGAGCCGACCAGCCAGCCAGCCGGAGGCCAATGCAATGGTGAGAGTCGTCGCTACTGCGCGGGGGGCGGGGACGAATGCCAGGTCCATTTGGTTTGTATTGCCCTAGATCTGTCCGTCCGTCTGTTCGTCCGTCCCTCCCCCCCCCGGTCCAACTGAAGAAACCGAGCCATCAGGCAGAGGAGAGTTTGGAGGGAGTGGGCAGATAACAGTATCAGAGTACCAAAAGACGAGGAGGCAACTCGGTGTAATGACGTGAGCTGAAGTTGATGGGAACGGGAGGCAAAAATCTACAGGCCTGCTTTCAACTTAATTTATCATGGGTTCAATATCCCCCCCCCCTCCCCCCTCCCCGCCCTTCAATTAATCAATACAATTAAATTGAGGACGGCATTCTTTTTCTCAGAAAAGAAAGAAAAGCAGCAGCAGACATTTGTGCATTTGTATATCGATTTATACCAAAGAGAGGGAAGCAGTAGGCCGACGTTTGTATGTTGAAGCACAACAACAATTGTGTGAATCCTTTTTGTTTCATATTTGTCTCAAGAGAAAGCACATCTGCAAGGACTAATTCATTTTATGGTGTTTGTTCCTTTTGTGGTCTAGCCCAATCACAGAGCGGCTGCCTTTTTGTATTAGTTTGCCTTTTGGAAATCTGCAAATAATCACAGAGGGACTATTGCAATTACACAGGGTGGTTTCCTTCAAAGTGGCCCACATGCATAAGATCAATTTTTTACACTGGTTGGCATAGCAACCAATGAAGCACCGCTATTTATAGTTGGGGAATGACACAGACATGCATGAGTCTGAATATCGCTGTCTATTGTGCAGGCCGTATAGAATCTTTACTGAACGTGAATGTTTTTTGAAAACAACGTCAAAACCAAATAAACCTCGCAAGCCCCTTGGCTATTTCGGTCGGGGCTATTCCAGGAGGCCGTATCAGGTTACTGCCTGTTATTGGACTAATATTGGTATATCGACGTGCCTATTGGTTTTTTACACGTTCCCTTGAAAATTATCATCTGGCTTCAAGGAATTTTTCTCATAACCATTTTGTGGGGATCGAACGCGTAAATCCTGTGCCATAGCTTCCTCCATCTTCTATTGACCAACTGCTTGTAGTGAAGGAATAACCAAAACTTGAACCCACACTGCACCAAAAAGCTACATTTAGAGCTATTCACCTTGTGATTGGCTTGCGACATTACCAGCCTGATCATAGACTGCCGTTGTAGTACCATGTATCACCAGAGAGGGTGCTATTCCCTCATTCTTGATTTTAACACCCCCCCCCCCCCCCCACCCCCTTGTTTCTCGGTTCCATCAGCCGCCGTGGATCTCCAGGGGGTCAAGGTGCTCAGTTACCCCCAGTACTGTCGCTTCCGCTCCCTGCAGCGGCGGCTCCAGGACCGGCCGGGGGTCCTGGGCGAGGCTGACCCCCACCTGCTGGCTCTGGGCGGCCTGCGGGTGGCGCTGTCCAACACCCGGGTGATGTTCTGCCGCGAGACCTTCACCCACCCCAGCCTGGACGCCAGCTCCGCCCTCTGGCCCCACTTCAGTGAGTCTTTGTCCGTATTTGTATATATATATTTTGTCCTACAGTGAGAATGTGTAATCTCTGTTCCTGATTTTAAGCTTCTGCATTCTTATAATTTGTGTGTGAGAAAATGTCGAAAGTGACAAAATTGTGTTTTTCCATTCTAACTCTATACTATATATATTGTACTAGCTGGTGAAATTATTGTTTCATGTTTGACGTATACTTTTGAAGTAGGAAGAACTGTGTATTTATTGGCTGACATAATTGTTTCATAGACGACGTCTACTTTTGAAGAAGGAAGTATATTTATTTGCTAATGTGCACCACCAGTTTGAATGGGTTTTGGACTGCAGCTTTAAAACAGTTAAACCCTAAAGGATGGGATTTTTCAACCTGGGCCCCATTTTCCAATCCTTTTGGGTCTAAGTGACCAATGGCGACAACATGTTGTGGCTCCCCGTCCAGCATTGAAGGAAAGCTCCATTGCAGCCCATTTGCGACTGCAATGTAACCCTCTAGGGGTGATGGCATCCGTCCATCTGCGCTGGATCCAGTTTTGATTGTCAGTGTCCAACCCAAATCTCGCTCACAGGTGAAGACTCTCTCTGAACTCTCACGAGACTTGAGCTGTTGCCGGAACAGAGTGGTGGAAAAGTGAGAGTTGGAGAGAGAGAGAGAGAGAGGGGGAGAGAGAGAGAGGGAGAGAGAGAGAGAGAGGGAGAGAGAGAGAGAGAGAGAGAGAGAGAGAGAGAGAGAGAGAGAGAAGAGAGAGAGAGAGAGAGAGAGAGAGAGGAGAGAGAGAGAGAGAGAGAGAGAGGGAGAGAGGAGAGAGAGAGAGAGAGAGAAAGAGAGAGAGAGAGAGAGAGAGAGAGAGAGAGAGAGAGAGAGAGAGAGAGAGAGAGAGCCGGCTGGAGATTGTAGTGTTGGATTACAGAGAGCTTGGCTTTGTGTTATCTAACAGATTGGGGGAAAGAAGGGCTGAGATTGTAATGGCAATAGGGATATTTCCTGCAACAACCGTAATCCTGAGAGTGAGGCTTTTCCTGGAGCGAGACTTGGTTAGGCCCAATAACAAACAGACCGGATCAAGCAAAAGGTAGAAAAGAAAATAGTAATTTCTCTGCAGGGATCCCTTCCATTATGTTTTCAGACACTTGTGCTATCAATCTGGGCCGGTCAGCACTTTTGGAGGACGTGCATTGAAAGGGCACCGTTGCCCATGAGGGTTGCATTGCAGCTGCAATAGCTGAAGTGCTCTCGCTCAATACTGGCCCCTTATTTGGGCAGGAGAATGACGTCACACTTTGGGCTCATTTAAAACGACTTCCTGCACTTGGAAGAGTTCCAAGCAGACTAACAGCGCCTTCTGCTGGCTGCTCTGAGAAAGATAGAATGAGTGTCGTTTGAAACGTTAATATATATATTTTTTTAGCTTGGTGCCTGTACACGTATTCATAAGCTCCACCCATCCAATGACTATTTCCCCATTTCAATGAAATGCACCAACTATTATATCTTAAAATCTTTATACGAAACCGCCATCTCATCCTGCGGATGGTTTTGTTCGGTTAACGTGACTTTGTGTTCCCCTCAGGGTGTCCCTCTCTGAGTTTACGGGGTCGACCGCGCAAGAAGAAACAGAGGGATGTGAAGGAGTCGCCCACACTCACCCGCAGCCAATCAGAATCCTGGATAGACAAAATGAAGGTATTGTTAATCTATTCCAGGTTGCAGTGTATATGACACACACAGAATCAATTGAGTTCAGTGAAGTGGGGTCAATCCTTTTTTAGTTCCGCTATTTTTTCTTCCTATTTATCTCAATTAATATGATAGTTTCCCAAAAAAAAAGATAATAAATGCAATCCAAGCAGGATATTAAATGAATTAATCCTTCTGAAAGGGGGAAGCTGGAGTCTTATTGCGTGCTGTCACACTCATGATTCAGTCCAGCAGTCTGGTCGTGTTCCTACATGCTCCCGGGTGGGTTGCCCTAGTTACAGTCATTGAAGTGACCTGTGTGTGTGTGTGTTCTGCGTTCTGTAGGAGAACATGATGGGCAGCGCGGACACAAGCCCAGAGAGGGCCTGGCTGCCTCACCCCGAGGAACAGCTCTTCCTGGATCAGCTCTTTGTCTTCATGGAGCGCTTTGGCCGCCCCATCAACAAGGTGCCCAACCTGGGCTTCAAAAAGAGTGAGTCTCTCTCTCTGTGTCTCTGTCTCTGTCTGTCTGTCTGTCTGTCTCTCTCTCTCTCTCTCTCTCTCTCTCTCTCTCTCTCTCTCTCTCTCTCTCTCTCTCTCTCTCTCTCTCTCTCTCTCTCTCTCTCTCTCTCTCTCTCTCTCCCTCTCTCTCTCTCTCTCTCTCTCTCTCTCTCTCTCCTCTCTCTCTCTCTCTCTCTCTCTCTCTCTCTCTCTCTCTCTCTCTCTCTCTCTCTCTCTCTCTCTCTCTCTCTCTCTCTCTCTCTCTCTCTATATATATACTGTATATATATATATATATATATATATATATATATACTATATATATATCTATCTATATATATATATATTCACCTTTTTTTTCCTCCCCCACATAACGAGAGGCTGTGGAGCGTTTGTGTATTATTCTTTTTCCGACTTGATTCTGTTCTTGATTGGTGTTAATGCTCTGAATCTTTTCATGGGACCTATTGGTTTTAGTACCGTATTTATATTTTGAGGTCCTCTCTTACATGTTTTGATGAGCACTACTTGCCCGCTATGTCCTGACAAGGCGCTTATGTTGTGGTTGTTGTGTTTTCTTTCAGTTGATCTGTTCCGCATGTACTCGGTGGTCCAGGGAATGGGAGGCTACGAAAAGGTAAGACTGTCACTGAAACCCTCAAAACGCTGTACATCAACATTGATTTAGAATAAGTTTGAAGATCGCTCCTCTTGTAGTGACTTCTTCTTTTCACAAGCCGCTTAGACGCCTGACTGTCGAGTTCGGATGAGTCAGAAGAACGAGGCTAACAATGTGCGTGCAGGGACAATTCAATTGTTGCCATTCCATTGTCGGGTTAGCTGTGCAAATACTGAGCATGAGCAGAACTGGTCTTTCGGCCTTCATGCAAGATTAGGGTTTTCTATTGTGACCCGTCTTTACAAAACCTAAAACACACCTAAAACGTTTTGCCTTTCTCACACACCCATCCACAAAAACCTTTTTAGCCAGAGCCCTTGTTAAGTGTGTGTGTGTCTGTGTGTGTGCGTGTGCGCACAGGTGACGTCGGAGCGCCTGTGGAAGGTGGTGTACAACGACCTGGGTGGTTGTCCTGGCAGCACCAGCGCGGCCACCTGCACCAGGAGACACTATGAGAGGTCAGCCAATGGTCGAGCAGTAGCTCAAAATGGATGCGCTTTTGTTACAGGGTTTTACAGGGTTGCGTAACTCTCCCAATAGTTGTTCATGTGCGCTTCACTCCATGTTCACATTGAGTTCGATATGAACATGGTATTAACGGTCAACTGTGTAATTAAACCGATTTTTTTTTTTTACTAAATGACATGACCTCCCTAAAGGGAGCCTCGTTTATTTCCAGCTTAATTTCCAGTCAGTCAGTCATTTCAGTCAGTCATTTCAGTCAGTCATTTCAGTCAGTCATTTCAGTCAGTCAGTCAGTCAGTCACTCTGTCACTCTTTCACTCACTCAGTCACTCACTCACTCACTCACTGTCCGTCTCCCCAGACTCATGCTGGGCTATGAGGAGCACGTCCGGGCAGGCGGCGCAGGACTCAAACTCCCAGAATCCCCGGCTCCGACAAAGTTCAAGGCCGTCAGAGGGAAGAAGGCCCTGCCAAGAGGCCGGAAGCCCGGGGCCAAAGCGAAGCAGAGTGCCTCCCAACCCGCCAAAGCCCCTGCTGTGAGTTTGCTTCTATATTTGCCCGCTGTAATCCAAGACTACCAGAGGGTAAAGCCTGGAACTACTTGTCTCCAAGTAGATCCACAGCATTGTGGTTGCTCACTGTCTTTCTTTATTAATAGGCGGATATATTGCAAGTAAGACCAGTTTTTTAATGTTGTTTACCTTTTTGGATTTTACCTTTTTTTTTAAATTTTTTTTTCTTTTTTTTGGATTTTACCTTTTTTTTTGCCATAAAACAAATGTAATTAACTTTTCTGTGTGTGTCTGTGTGTGTGCGCGTAGGTTAACCCCGACGGGACGGCGGTGGTGAAGCGGGGTCGCGGCCGCCCCCCCGGCAGACGCAACAAGGCCACCCTCCTGGCCCAGGCCAAGCTCCTGGCCCAGCAGCAGGCCAAGGCCAAGGCCGCAGTCCCCCCCTCCTCCTCCTCCTCCTCCCCCGCCTCGACTGGCCCCGCCCCCACCTCAGCACCACCGCAAACGGTAACCGACCCCCCCCCCCTTCAGGAACACTAGGGGTACAACCTTGGGCGGCAGCAGCTCAAGGAGGTACAGCGGGTCCACTGGTAGCCGCCAGGTTGCTAGTTCGATCCCCGGCTCCTCCTAGTGTGTCGAGTGTGGAGCAGTCCTTGAGCGAGGCACCTCACCGTCACTGCTCCCCGACGGGCCGGCCGTCGCCCTGCATGGGGGAACCCCGCCGTCGGTGTGTGAATGTGCGCATGAATGGCTGAATGTCAGGCGATACTGAAAAGCGCTTCACATCGCCGTTGACAACCTGGTGATGAGGGAGGCGTCGTAGTCCTGCTGGCTTAACACTGAGTGTAAAGTCTATACATGGCACACTATAAACTAGTATAAAGGATTATCGTTTATACATAAACTATATCTCATTGTATATCTCCCGTCTTTTTCAATTTCTTTGCTTGAAGGCTAATTGTGTTCGGAAAGTGTTTTGATTGGCATCATTGGGGAAACTGTTTTACAACCCTTTGAACTGACTGGTTCTGCCTGTGCCTCCCCCTACCAGGTCCACGTGGCCCACATGCCCCTCACCCCGGACCTCTCCCCTCTGACGGCCCCCCTGCTTCCCTTCCTCACCAAACCCGGGCCGCAGGGGAACCAGTGGTCCGTGGACCCCCCGGGGGGGGCGACCGTCACCCCCCTCTCCGCCGGGAGCCTTCTCTCGGTGCCCCCGGGCCAGCCCCTGATCTTGGGGACCTTCAGCCCATCGAAGGGCGTCTGTCCCCTGGACACGTTCCGGACCCGGCTCAGCCTGCATCACGGGGCCGAAGACCCCGCCCTCCACAAGCCCGTCCCCCAATCGCTGCAGTCGGGGGCGGAGCCGTGCCCCGTGCACAACCACCACCACCACAACCACCAGCCGTGCGCGGGCTGCGTGGCCGACGGGGGAGCCCAGAAGGGCGCCCCCAAGGAGGGGAAGGCCCGGCCTCCGCTGCCCCCGCTGCGCGTCTTCCCCCTGGACCTGGACTGCAGCGTGCAGGTCCGCCAGCTGATGAGGACCCCCCTGGGAGCGGTCCAGCTGCATTCGTTCACCCGCCGGCTCTCCGAGGTGCTGGCCCAGGACCTGAGGGCCAAGCCCCTCCCCCACCCCTGCTTGCCCATCACGCCCCCGCCGGAGCAGGCGCAGCCCCTCAACCTCAGCCAGCGGGCCCCCGGCAAGAGGCCCGCCGCTCTGTCCCTGGAGCAGACGCCGGCCAAGCGGCCCGCGCCGGGCGACCCGCTGGCGGGGGCCGACGGGGAGGAGCTGGACCCCGACGGGAGGCCCCTCACCTCCGGGCCCCCGGAGCCGGGCCCCCAGGAGGAGCCGGCCGACCTCAGCTCGCCGAGCCGGATCCGAGCCTTCCTGATGGGCCTGCCGCCCTTCAGCGTCAACCTGGACGACGACCTGGAAAAGGCCGGCTCGGCGACGTCACTTCCTGTCCTGCCTCCCGGCGGGGAGGAGGAGGAGGAGCCGATGGAGGGGGTCGGCGTTGACGGGGGCCCCCAGCGGTCGACCGCGGCAGAGGAAGACGAGGGGCCCGACGTGGGGTCGGAGGTCGCTGACGTCGTCCCCCCTCTGGTGGGAGACGACGAAGCGGGGGAGGGGAGGGAGGGAGAGAACTCTGGGAGCCTCTCGCCTGACCGGGACGGCAGCACGGGTGGACAGGAAGTGGCGGAGGACCAAGAGGAAGTGAGGTGTGAGGACTTTCACGCTCAGGGTCTGGCCAGAACACTGCTCCCCGCGGTGGTGACTCAGAAGAGCTGATGGAGCCGGGCGTCCGACCACTGGGGCGACCTGGCACCCCGTGACTCTGCTAGGCTTGGACCCACGGGCCCGGTCCCCACTTACTGTGTCAAATCCGGATTATACCGGGAACACCCGGGCCCTGAGGCCCTGACGGCCAGACCTACTCTTGCTGTTTGTTTTGGAGGCGAGATGATCCCCAACGCCAGCTCATGGTTTCATTTGCTGGATTATTATTTTTTCTTGTTTAGTCTGAAAATATCTTCCTTCTCTAAACCCCCCCCCCCCCCCCTCTTTCCCCATGCAAGGACACTTCTAAATACTGTTTCAATATTATGTAGACCATCAGAGAATATATATATATAAATATATATCACTTTGTTAGCTTATTTGAATTATTATTCCTCTACTTTTATAGAGATAAGCTGTTATTTTCTAACCGATAGTGTTCAAAAATCTTCAAATATTACGCGGGGCTGTACGGCTCAGATAAACTATGTAGTAGCAACGTACGGTTGCAACCAAGAGGTGCAATACAATAGCCGACCCTTGGTCTTACACACTCGTGCCTTAAATCAGGTTGTTCTGTTCCTGTTTCCTGTGATGTGTTGACTTGTGTTCACTCTAAAGGGATACCTGGACCTCGGGCTCCTTTCTGCTTCAGTCTCCTTTTTGCATGACACCTGTCCCATTAAAGATAGCTTCACGATTGAACGGCTGTTACGTATCTGCTTCCGAAGTTCGCCGCCGGTGTCAGGAAGAAGGGGGAGAGGAAGAGACAATGAGCATTCCTGGACAATGCTAGCCTATAACCGTTATCGTCATCCGTTTCTGCCCAGCGGCTCCCGTCACTGCTAAGAGTGCCATCGAGGGAGCGAGTGATTGTGTCTTATGAGCAGTTGGGAGTGTGAAATACTCTCGCGTCCGTTCCGTCTTGTTTCGTTTGCCCAGTATATGACTAGTAGCGGGTAGTTTAACAACAGCTTTCGTTAAACTATGAGGGGTACGTCCTGGATGCACAGTCTCAGTTCATTGAAAAATATGAAAATAACTGCCAAAGTATATGAGAAGCGTTTATTTCAACATTAATTACTTCTTGACAGGTTTATGGTTTTATTTAATTTTTTTTTAAGAGTAACCGACACTAAAAGCAAATGTCATGGATGGCCCAAAACACAGGTTATTTTCTGAGGCTCAAACAAACCATCCGATCGTTTGTTGTTTTGTTTTGTTTTCAGCTCTGCAACTGAAATGCTATTGGTGTGAGTCCAGGTATTTGATAATAATGGAGGCATTGGTCTCTATGGTCGAGAAGATGGAGGTCGAGCTGTAAGCTTTGTTTTGGAGACCGCCTCACTGTGTCTTTCATTGCGTCGCTCTCAAACACCGGATCCATTTGCACATCTACTGTACCCATTGCCTCATGTAACGTCTCACTGTATTTATATCAACACACCTTTTTCATTTGCCAACTTGTTTTTGTATGGCCACCTATTTACTCTACTATAAAACCATACAATGACACAAGGCTGACCGCTGTTATTTGTCTGTTATAAATATTTTATTTTTTATTGTTGTATTTTAATTAAACCGGATGCCCATTCTGCATCATCTTTACTCTAGAACTCTGCCGGTGATTTGAGAAGTCTTCCAAATGCATGCGTGTTTTGGGCTTATTTTTCAAGATGACAAACCACTGTTATTACATTCAAAAGTATATGAGATTATCTTAAACCACTGGCAGATTTTTAGTCATAAAGAAAATAAGAAAATCTAAGATTTAGCTGAATTAAAGACTTAAAGATTGAAATATATCTTGAACTGTGTTTATTTCCTTCTGGGTGGATTATTTAGTTTTGAATTGGGTGGAAAGTCCTTTTGAGTTGCACATAATGAATTTGAAGGGGATAAAAATAAATCCATACAAAAATGTATATCGAGCATACATAAATAGATAGCCTACAAATATATTCAGGCTCAGTAAGGTTTGGACTCGATTGGTAATCGACAGGTGGAACACAATTTGTAAATGTGGCATCGCCTATTCTTCACAATTTGTCTCACGTAATTTGCAAATAAACCCGAGGGCTTTATCTTTCTGTTTCGCAGTTAATCCTAGAACAATAGACGAAAAGGGTCAATACAAATTAGCCTCCATTTTTTATAATCCTTTACAAATATAAAGATTTTGTGAAGGCAATGTCGAGGACAGCTGCCAGATTAAGGTTTCAAAACCTTCAACATTAATGTCGAGTTTAAGCCTATGGTTTAATCACTGCGCAACCCCGTTGTAATAGGTTCCGCATGCAGAGTGAATGCGGAACCACGATTTACAGCGGTACTAGGGCGACATCTAGAGGCAATATTGGGAAACTAACATGTACAATTCGCTACATCTTGTGTACTGTACTGTTTTTCATCCTGAGGTACACAAGAGTACTGCAGGTGGTAGGCCTACGTGGGATTTTTGTTCTTGCAATAGGCACATTTGCAATAAAAAAAAACCCGAATATGGATAAGTGAAAATAAATATTATAAATATTGTTCAATCAATAGGCCTGTATCATGGCTTGCTATAATTTAAAATAGTTGAAAACTATCCATGTTTTCCATGATAATGTTTTCCATTGATGTTTTTTTGGTGTTATTAAATTAGTAAATAAATATACTAGTAGCATTCTTTCCACAGTTTACCACTGGTGGTCTTCTTGCAGTAGTAATTGTGTACGGGCCCTGGCACTTTCCTCAGTCAATGCATGCGTCATCTGTCGCTTGAGAAGCTTCGCGAAGGGTACTGATCAATTGATGGTACACCTGAAGTCAGGGGTTGGGAACCACCGCTGAAGTTGGGAACCACTGCTGAAGTCAATACTTTTAAACTACTCTTTGACGCAGCAGATCCAGCAAACGGAGCTGTTGACCCAGTAAGAGAAATGTATTCACTTTTTGTGTTTATTATTATGTTACCTTTATTTTACGAGGCAAACGATTTAACTGTAAGGGCGACTCGAGTGTCGCCTATCAAGTTCAATGGTTGTTTAGAAGAAACACCTTTCAGTGGCATCTTTACTAACATCGTCAATGGTCTGGGGGCGTTCTTGTCCTTGTTTTGTACTGAATACATTGCACAATCGCAGGTACTATGATGGCAAATGCTGTGATATGGACAACTGATCTATCACTATTTATGGTTCTATAGTGTAGTGGTTATCACGTCTGCTTTACACGCAGAAGGTCCTGGGTTCGAGCCCCAGTGGAATCAGAGCTTTTCATTAGAAACATGCATATTCCTTCCTTGATTTTGTTTAATTTTCAATGTAGCCTTCCTCCAAGTATATTAATATGAAAGAAACTGTACCCAATCAATGTAGCTAGTTTGGTGCAGTACGGTTGCAAATTAGCAGCTGCTGCTTTAAAACGACGGTTAACATCAGCATACTAATGCAATTTAGTGGGTCGAGCATCCGGGCTAGCTATAGTAATTAAATCCACAAAGGTAGGCTTGTAATGAGTATTTATGAATGGTTACTTTCTCACACCGACTTTGGGCGAGTTAAAAGAGGTGGAGATGCCGGGGATTGAACCCGGGGCCTCATACATGCGAAGCATGCGCTCTACCACTGAGCTACATCCCCGCGTGTTCCAGTTCAGCATACTGAAGAGATCTCTATATTGGCAGTGCCTCGATATGCACGAGTTAAAATTGGTTGGAAACATTTAACAACCCATTAGTCCTAGTATTAACTACTCCTACTTAGGACCGGACAGTTCGACCTGGAGCCACCTTGTATCCAATCATGTAAGAAATTATTTTGCTGACAGCTTCATCTGGTTCTTCTTCCCCGACGTCGCGTTGTTTCTCAGTCTATTGTAGGCTAAACAATATTTGTGTCTGAAACAATTAAGTATAGGCCTATTTCAAGAAAATAGAATAAGTGCTAAGTGTACAGGGTTAGGGTAACGCTAAGACCAGTGGCGGTGGGTCAAGAGAGGACGCTAGGGCGCCGACCCACCGTGAAATATTCACTCGAATATACCTGCCAACTATGAATCAACTATTATAAAAACGAAATAAATCTACAAAACTACGTAGCGTTTATCCTCGTTTAATAGTGTGATAGACCGTACGTGCCACTGCCAGCAACCATTTAAATGCGTCTGGACGTCAATGATTTGGGCAAGGCTAGTTATTGATCATTCCTCCAAGTCAGGGGCGCCCCTGGGGGCGATGTATCGCTTTCTTTTTTGTTATCGCTGTAATGTTTGGTTGGGTTCTTTAATAAACACACCGTAAGTAACTTGAAGAGAAAGCCTTTACATTCGTGAAGGATACACGAGGTAACATTAAACGGCTCAAAGGGTGTGACAACAAAATTGTCCACTATCACGTGGCTGAGGACAGCTGCGACGGCCGTATACCTGTCAGTATCTGGACTGCCTCTATCTGAGGTCCTAACAAAGTCCTAACAGTTCCTAACAAAGTCCTAACAGTTCCTAACAAAGTCCTAACAAAGTCCTAACAGTTCCTAACAAAGTCCTAACAAGTCCTAACAGTTCCTAACAAAGTCCTAACAGTTCCTAACAAGCCCTAACAAGATCTTAACAAAGGCGCCAATGCTCCTAACCAGTGGGGCAAAATAGCCAATCAGATCCTCAGAAATCTCTGGGGCAGAGAGCCAATCAGAGCCTCAGAAATCTCTGGGTCGACGGACAGTACCCGGTTTGGTTAGTGACAGGGGCCATTCAACACCTTCGGAAGGCTACAGCGTTCCTCCGAAACTTTTGACGCTCATTAATCAGGTACGCGTATAGCGATTTACAGGAAAGTTGGTTCGTTCAAGACATCTAAATTGCATACATTTTTTAACGTAGCTCAAAATTCGCTCGGCGCCTGTGTGAGTACCAAATGTTTTCGGCAGCCAGATCGGCTCGGGGGTCCTTGATGCGCAATAATGACGTACTTCCTGTAAACGATGTCATTAAATGCGCATGCGCATACTAAAATGCAGACATGTTTTTCCGCTCTTTAGGTAAGTATTAACGATCTCCTATTCTTTTTTATCTATGAATAATAATCAGATTGATGGCTAACGTGAGCCAATAAAGATTTGAAAAATATAACTATTTTAACCTTTTCAAATAAGCCTATAAAAGAGGCGTTTTTATGTGACTAAACACGCCACAAACTATTCGAAGCAGCATACTTGAGAAATAAAACAAAATAACTACAGCCAACTTATAATAAAGCAAAAACAATATAAAATAAATATAAATTTTAAAAATGAAATAAATTTGAATGAGGTTGTGGGGGGCTTTTGTAGGCGATAATTACCCTTTCCCTAATACCATTGAATTAATTGTTTTCTGGCCTTAATTCTGAAAACTGTCTTTGTCTTTGTTTATTTCATTTATTTTCACAGAAATGGAAGCGTTTTATACTGAAGTCAAGCATTACCTAAAACATACCACAGTTTTAACAAAAACCACCCCAAACCCAGAGAGCAGGAAGGCCAACATTGGGAGACCTAGCTTCTGAAAGGTTAGTCACAGTGTGTCAAACGCAAATGCACATTTGAGCCAGTTTATCTGAAGTATTCTGTATTGGCACTATTCCTTTGCTTTCTTCTTCCAAGTACTGCCCAAAAACATTTGCTTGTATTTAACATTTATTTGTAACTTGGCAATTTCACTAAATTTCCTGAAGCTACTTGTTGACATAATGTTACCTAACCATAGATTGTACATACAATGCTTTATCTCCATAAAGCTTACCCAACTCTGGCTCTGGTGTGTTTCACCTTCAGGAACATAGTGTCCACTGACAGGTTAAAAAAAAGGCACATTTTCTGTGGCTCAACAGTAAGTGCATCAGGGAAAGGTATGCATGCCAGGCGGCTAGGTGCTGTGATATACTATCACGCAACACCGCCATGTCTGAGCGCATGCGTAGAATCTTACCTCTTCTCTTCCCTACGCCGCGAAAACCAAAACATAATTACAGGATCCTTATCTGTTCAGTAATACTATCTGTACAAATATCATGTACATTTCGTGGAAAGACTCCTGTAAGTTTATCAGAGCTGTCAGAGCAGCTTGACGGTCCGACGTGAGCAGATCTGAGCAGTGTTTTGCGTCTTGGCAGTGTAGACGGAAACGCTACGGTGGAGCGTATTCAACTTTTCCACTCTGGAGGGTGCGTTCAGATGTATGCGTTTTCATGCCCCAAAAACGCCGTCACCGTCTAAACGAAAGGCACTTCCGATAAAATATGTTGTTGTTTTTACCCGCAAGCGTCCTCGTGTAGAGGCTCGCGGCGGTTTTGGCGCTAAATACACGTCACCTGATTGACACGCTCTCGACGAATGTGAATGTTCTGCGTGATGACACGTAGTAAACGTCATGTTCAGCGCTATCGGCCGAAATGATACGGGATTAACTGACAATTCAGAATAGAAAAATGACTTTAAACGGCTTTAAAGCATGTAACAACAACAAAAATGTCCACTATCACGAAGCTGAGAACAGCTGCGATGGCCGAGTGGTTAAGGCGTTGGACTTGAAATCCAATGGGATCTTCCCGCGCAGGTTCGAACCCTGCTCGCAGCGAAATTGGGTTTTTGGGTTTTGTAAATCGTGTGTGCAGTACTCGTCAATGGATAGTGGAGTAGAGCAGGCATGTCCGTTAATCATGCTAAAAGGTTAAAATGAATTCCATCACACTCCCCTGATTATTCAATTAACCTTTTACACTCATACACACACACACAAATGTTGTCATTAATGTGGGTTCATGTGTGCAGAGATAGAAACAGCACAGCTGGGTGCAAAGCCCTCATTTGGGGATGTAGATAAACAATAACTAAGCAAGTAAACAGAAAATAACAAAACACACACACACATACACACACAGGGGCAGCAGCAGCACCCGTGTAGCAAGCTAACCTGAGAGTAGTGAGGGAGTATTTATAGACAGCCGATGAAGAGCCAGAGAGACCGGGAGGAAGGCTGAGAGCTGGAGTGCCGGGCGAGAGTGAGAGGGAGAGAGAGAGAGAGATAGAGGGAGAGAGAGAGAGGGAGAGGGAGGGAGAGAGAGAGAGAGAGAGAGAGAGAGGGGAGTGGAGGATCCAGCCGTTCCAGACACAATAAGAGGGGAGCGAAGGGAAACAGACGACAAAGAGGCGACAGAAAGAGACCGGGAACATGCTGAGGAGAAAGAGAAGCGTGTCATTCGGGGGATTTGGATGGTAAGTGTGTGTATACGTGTGTGCGTCTGTATATTCCTGTGTAAGTGGTGTGTGTGTGTATACTTGTGTAAGTGTGTGTGTATACATTTGTAAGTGGTGTGTGTGTGAATGTGTGTTTGTCAGTGTGTGTGTGTGCATGTGTTAGTGTAAGTAGGTGTGTGCGTGTGTATAAATGTACGTGTGTGTGTATACATTTGCGTGTGGTGTGTGTTTTAAAGTGTGTGTATACATGTGTTGTGGTGAATGTGTGTGTGTTTGTGTGTAAGAATCTGTGAGTCTGCACCGGTATGTACCTTATCTTTATAAGTGTGTATGTTTGCATGTGTGTGTCTGTATGCATACATGTGTTAGTGTGAGTGTGCATGCATACGGTGTATGCAAAGCCGCATTCTAAATGAATGATTCTGTAAGCAGTTAGTCTTCTTTAGTTCTTCATAAACTACAGGCCCTGGCAGAGCCCAACCGTTTGGTACAAAACTTAACCACACGGCTAATCGCAATGCAATCTCACCCTTCTTCCGCTTAGGTACATCAACACATGTGCACTTTCTAAAACAAATTATGTACGCGTTGTTTAACAATGCAACTCACCCAGTTATATTTCAATTCATAGTCGATATATAATAAATTACAGTGGACCCGCTAAACAACTCATTTTTCGGCTAAACGGTTTCTCCTAAACAGTCACTACTCCTCTGTTTTGATCATGGAATTTCTTCCACTACCACCTCGATCAACTTTGGTCGAGGTGCTAACAAATAGCACTCAACATAAATAACATTATGATTTAATGCTTGTTGTATAGAAAGAAAACACTTAATCATATGTCAGCATGTATACAAATGCTAAATCTTCTAACATCAAAGAATCCTGCGTACGGCCTTAATACTGCAGTTCACGTGTCTTACGTGACACCCCATCTCCGCACGCCGTGTCCTGACGCGCACCATCACCTGGTTTGAACCCAATCCCAACTGCCATTAACCCACATCTCTCCCTCTCTTCCTCCCACACAATACCTCCGCCCTCCCTCTCTCCCAAACAGATCAAAAGGTTGAGGCAAAATGTCTTGTTTGTGGGTGGCAGAAGGACCGCAAAATAGACTAGATGCGGGAACCAAGAAACAACCAAAAGAAAACCAAGAGAGTAAAAATACTCATCAAACAGTCGTCTCCCCAGAGGCCCTTGAGGCTGGCGACAGGGAACAGGGTTTTGAAGTAGGGTCCATCAAAAGGAACTATGTTGAACATTGGCAAATGGAGCGGCCTTTATCGTGCCATCCCCAGAGCGTTGGTTGGGTTTCTGGGGTTCTTCACCGTGTTGACATCACAAATCTCTGGGGGTTTGATGGAGTGCGACCACTGGGGCTCTTCTACTAACCCAGAGCCCTCCCTCTCTGGGACGTTTAGTTGTGCATGAATCACTCTGTTAATTTACATGAACGACACCAAGGCTGTCACAATACAACCTTTCCCGGTCGAAACTGCCTTATTTTAGATTTTTTTTTTGGAAATCGTAATATTCCACGATGACTCTCTCTCAGTCAAGGGTGTCTGTCTGTCAGCCTGCATGTCTGTTTGTATGTCTGGCCCCTTCTCCCCAACCGGTGGAACTACTCACTAAAACTCTGTTCACAGACAGCTTGTCAAGTGTCAGTGCGATGTGCTTGCTTGGGTCAAGGTGGGTGTTTGCCTTGCTCTGTGTGCGTGTGGATGCGTGTGTGTGTGGAAGTACATTTTCTATGCTTCTTTCGGTGTCGCTGTGTGTTTTATTTGCCTGCTTAAGTATTTGCTTCCTCATATGTGGGCTTTGCCTGCATGTGTGCGGAAGTATATATTTCTATGCTCCTGTGTGTGCCGTGTGTTTTATTTGCCTGCGTGTTTATTTGCTTGCTCATATGTGGGCTTTGCCTGCATGATTGTTTGCCTGCATGTGTGTGTTTGTGTTTGTGTGTGAGCACGTGTGTGTGTGTGCGTGCCTCTGTACACGTTTGTGTGTGTGTGTGTGTGTGTGTGTGTGTGCATTTGTGGGTTTTTGTG
>OLKM01000462.1:167500-177628 GCA_900291075.1 Melanogrammus aeglefinus | reverse complement strand
GCTGTTTATTTTATTGGTCACCTGCCTTGGCAATGCAAATGCCAATAAACCTTTTTTGAATTTGGGTGAGAGAGAGAGAGAGAGAGAGAGAGAGAGAGAGAGAGAGAGAGAGAGAGAGAGAGAGAGAGAGAGAGAGAGAGAGACGGATCGATGGAGGAAGGTACAGATGGATATGCGGATAGAAAGATCTGTTCTTTCACTTTCTCTTTGTGTTTCTCTTCCACTCCCTTCTCATATAAAATCCAACTACGCAAAAATCGCCATCTATCCATACAAATATGTTTGTTTGCATTCAAATCTCCCCCGGCACTGGCTTTCTCTCTCTCTTTCTCTCTCTTTCTCTCGCTCTCTCACTCTCTCTCTCTCTCTCTTCTCTCTCTTTCTCTCTCTCTCTCTCTCTCTCTCTCTCTCTCTCTCTCTCTCTCTCTCTCTCTCTCTCTCTCTCTCTCTCTCTCTCTCTCTCTCTCTCTCTCTCTCTCTCTCTCCTTGTATTCTTCTCCACTCCTTCCTTCTCATACCCCTGGAGGTAGCGAGCGAGCGAGAGAGGGGGGGGGAGGGTGGCTACAAGATTATAGCGCATTACTTGCACACACACGCACACACAAACACACGAACACACACATATACACAAATCAACACATACACAGAGCGAGAGAGAAAGAGAGAGAGCTATGAGAGGTAGTTAAAGACAGTGGTGTTCAGAGTACTAGCGTGAGAGAGACAGATATTTATATAGAGAGAGAGAGAGAGAGAGAGCGGGAGAGAGCGGGAGAGAGAGAGAGAGAGCAGCTCAGTGAAAAAGCGAGCGAGTGAGCATCACCGTATATTTGTTTTCTTTTGAGGAGAGCAGGCTGCTCAGTTACCGACGGCAACGCGATGCCGCACAACCAATGGTGAGTTTGGCATTTTTCCCCCATGTGCTTCTGAGTGGACGCCAGTTCTGTAGTAGTGTAATCTCCTGCCTGATATGCTGCCATATACATTTGAATGACTTTGTTTGTGTGTGTGTGTGTGTGTGTGTGTGTGTGTGTGTGTGTGTGTGTGTCGTACAAATGTGTGTGTCGTGCAAATGTGTGTGTGTTTGTGTAATGCAAATGTTTGTGTGTGTGTGTGCACGTGTGTGCATGTGCACACACTTTGAATGTGTTGTGGGCAGTCTTTTCCTTTTCCTCACACATTTTACCCGGTTGTTGTGTCCACCTGTCCATCCATCTGTCCATCTGCCTGTGTATCTATCTATCGTTTGTGTGCAGGACTCAGAGCTTTGCGATAGTTAAAGGGGTTGTTTTGTCTGAGTCTGTCCAGCACTTGTATGCATGAGCCTCGTTCTCTTCGCGTTCTCCCCCCTTCCACGGCTTCCACTACGACCTCATAACTGACGGACACACACACAGCAAGCCCCCCCCGGAACATGACCCTGACCTCAGCCCCGTAACAAACCACAGGCAGCCTTGACATCACAATCGCCAACGGCGTAAACTCGTGACATCAAAATCTCAGAGCGTCCTTGACATCAATTATATGCACACACCGGTCACACCGCGATCACATTCACCGTGAGCTGTTGCGCCACAGTGGTGTGTGACACACTTGTGCCATCACAATCAGAGACGGATTCGCTGTGACATCACAACACACCTGTTACTGCTTCATGGTGTGGCGAGGGGCAACGTTGTGAAGAGGGGTTTCTGCTTGCGATCTGTTTTGGCTTGGCTCCCACAGTCAGGGGACTTGAGGCGGGTCGGCTAAGTGATGTGTAATTCTGTGTTGCCAAGAGGCTGTCACATCACTGGGCTGTATGCAAATGTATTATTATTCCCATCGTAATCCTTTTAGTTCCCAGTTACAGCTTCACAATGCATTTAGCACTGGGCGTTCTGGTGGGTGCAGTGTTGTGTGTGTGGGTGTGTGTTTGTGTGTGTGTGGTGTGTGTGGGGGGGGGAGAGAGAGAGAGAGAGAGAGAGAGAGAGAGAGAGAGAGAGAGAGAGAGAGAGAGAGAGAGAGAGAGAGAGAGAGAGAGAGAGAGAGAGAGAGAGAGAGAGAGAGAGAGAGAGAGAGAGAGAGAGAGAGAGAGAGAGAGAGAGAGAGAGAGAGAGAGAGAGAGAGAGAGGAATAGGGAAAGTTTTTGGAAAATTATAGTGTGACAGAGAGAATGTCACACTGTAATTGTAAACTGTAAAATATTTAAATATTTGTGTGTTTGCGCGCGCATATAAACGCGTGTTTGTGTGTGTGTGTGTGTGTGTGTGTGTGTGTGTGTGTGTGTGTGTGTGTGTGTGTGTGTGTGTGTGTGTGTGTGTGTGTGTGTGTGTGCATATAATTGTTTGTGTGTGTGTGTGTGTGAGTGTGAGTGTGTGCGTCTGCATATAATTTTTTGTGTGTGTGCTGTGCATATAATTGTGTATGTGTGTGTGTGTGTTAGTATGTTTGTGTGTGTGTGCTTGTGGTTATAATTGTGTGTGTCTGTGTGTGTGCGTGCGCGCGCGCTACTGAAGGCCAAGCGTTCCGTCTGTCTAGAAACCAAACGCCAGCACTAAACAGCCTCTCCTCCTGTCGCTGTTGTTGTTGTTGTTGTTGTTGTTGTTGTTGTTGTCTTCCCACACCACCAGCCCTGGTATGGTGCATGTAAGAAGCACTGGTCCTATCTGCACACACAACATTTACATACAAACACACAAGGGAACAGAGGGGTCAATTGGTGCATGTTTTGTAGCAATGGCTGTGTATTTAGCCTTGTGTGTGAATCTGTATGTGTGTGTGTGAGTGTGTGCGTCTGCATATAATTGTTTGTGTCTGTGTTTGTTAGTGCGTGTGTGCATGTGCATATAATTGTGTGTGTGTGTGTGTGTGTGTGTGTGTGTGTGTGTGTGTGTGTGTGTGTGTTGTGTGTGTGCGTGTGTGCATGTGCTATGATTGTGTGTGTGTGTGTGTGTGTGTGTGTGTGTGTGTGTGTGTGTGTGTGTGTGTGTGTGTGTGTGTGTGTGTGTGTGTGTGTGTGTGTGTGTGTGTGTGTGTGTGTGTGTGTGTGTGTGTGTGTGTGTGTGTGTGTGTGTGTGTGTGCAAGCATATGTGTGTGTGTGTGTGTGTGTGTGTGTGTGTGTCTTTGTGTGCCTGCGTGTGCGTGTGCTGTGCTTGTGTGTGCTGTGCCTGCTTGTGTGTGTGTGTGTGTGTGTGTGTGTGTGTGATGTGTGTGTGTGGTGGTGTGTGTGTTCATCCGTAGATATGATTTCCATTCAACCCTTGACACACCGCCGGTCTTCCAGCCCCTCATGGTAAACACATTATGGGCAATGTTGTGGAAAAAACGGCATTACGAGAAACGCAAAGACGCGTCCCGCTGTTTCAAATGTAAATGCGTCTTATTCAAGCAGAAGGAACCCCGTCCCATCCCCTGTGCACGCGCTCACCTTCCTCTGAGAGGAAGCGCTCAGTGAAAGAGCAGTAATAAGCTGTCCATACCTACTCCTGAAGTCATTGTGCATCACTACCACCTCCCCCATGCATACAAATATACAAATATATATACACTGAACAATGTCTGTAACATTATATATACTAGTTGTATCTAATGTACAATAGTTGTGTATTTATATATGTATGTATATATATATATATATATATATATATATATATATATATATATATATATATATATATATATATATATATATATATATATATATAATATATTATACTGAACAATGTCTGTAACATCATATGTACTAGTTTTATTTAATGTACAATAGTTGTAGTGTATATATATATATATATATATATTTATATATATATATTTATTTATATATATATATTTATATATATATATATATATATATAAATACTGAACGGAAACACAATCACAATTTATATAAATGTGTATACCTATGTATATTGTGTGTGTGTTTATCTATAGTTGTGTACAATTATAACGATTATCATCGGTACATTAAATACAACTAGTATATATAATGCCACAGCCACCGTTCCGTATTGTTGCATCTTCCGATGAAGAGCGTCCTCACACACGCTCACTCATGCACACTCGTAGTGTTTGGTATTTTTAGATTAAAGGAGCACATGCAGCAGAGACTTTTAGTCCTGAACTTTTGAGTAGTATTTGGCTTATTTGTTCCCGCTATCAATCGTGAAGCGGCTTGTTTTGATTTAGAGAGCTCAAATGAAACAGGCCTGCAGCTTCGCAGCCTTTATGTCGTAGGAATCGACACGGATTGCTCCGATTAAAGGGCAGATTGCTGGCTATCTACCAGTCGATTGTGTTTAATTTGTTCTCCGTCAGCCAACTCTTACTTGAAGACTCGAGGGACGGATTTTACTTCTCGTCGATCAAACTGTTCGGAAAAACACCAGAGGAGTCTTAAAAGTGAGTACACCAGACGGTGTAGTGTTTAGACGACCAAATAAATGCTTACATAACGGACGTGGACGGTTAATCTTCAATTCCATCTCCTGTATCAAACTATGACGTCATTATTATGTAATACGTGGTCTCTGTGGAGGTCCTGGATTACATGAACACAAGCCCGACCCCGAGCAAATACATGTCAGATCATGTCATGATTGATGATGTCACACTTTTCGACCTGTCAATCATGAGGTGACTGGATTTATTTGTAGGTTTACGGAAAAAATAAATGGCAACTATAATCCTATCCTCTTCAACCACTCAATATTCAGGCTGTATTTAATAACGCATAACAGGGTTGGTTTCAATCAATTACATCATCCGTTTAACTTAACTTCCACCAACTATGAAGAGTGTGGATTTTTTTTTTTTCTCTCTGTTTTCACACCTGAACCATTGTTGTGTAGCCTAGCTGGGCGCGTCCTGAGTTTAACTGAAGTCCCTGTTGTCGGTGCACAGTGCTCGTGGATCAGAGGAGGGGGTGGGCGTTCTTTTGAAAAGGTGGAAAAAGGGAAAGCAGCATAAAAGGATGAGAACCTCAGCCATCGCCCAGCGGGTCTCCGTCCGGAGGGCTGCACTGAAGCACTCGTAGTCGCCTCTGAGATGGTATACATCGCCGTAGGGGCTCTATACGGAGATCAGTGAGAGGAGAGAGGGGGAGAGAGGGAGCGAGGGGGAGAGGGAGAGAGGGAGAGAGGGAGAGAGGGAGGGAGGAGGGAGGGAGGGAGGGAGAGGGAGGGAGAGGGAGAGGAGAGGAGGAGAGGAGGGAAGAGGGGAGGAGAGGGAGAGAGGAGAGAGAGGGAGGGAGGGGAAGAGGGAGGGAGAGAGAGGGAGAGAGCGGGAGAAAGAGGGAGGGAGAGAGAGAGCGAGGGAGAGAGAGAGAGGGAGAGAAAGGGAGGGAGAGAGAGGAAGAGGGAGAGAGAGGAAAGGAGAGAAGGAGAGAGAGGGAGACAGTGTGTGTGGGAGTGTGCTTGCGTGGGTGTTTCTTCGTTTTATGTGTGTTTTTGTCTCTTCCCAGAGGAGCGAGGGAGAAGAATGAGTGAGAAAGGATTTCTTCTTCTTCCCTGAGCTGCACATATGACTCTGGTGTTACAGTGCAGTGTTGCTGTTGTCGGGCTGCACGCTGCACTCTCGCAGACTGACCACCAGCCAAAGACATGAGTGGGTGACACATTGGCACCCGCAGAGCTCCATCTGCCCCAGGTCCGGCCCCAACCAACCGGTGGTGGCTGCAGAAGACCCCAACGGACAGACCGGGGGGGAGGCCAGACTGACAGACAGGAGGGGAGGACAGACTGACAGACAGGAGGAGAGAGGACAGACTGACAGACAGGAGGAGAGGACAGACTGACAGACAGGAGGGGACAGGACAGACTGACAGACAGGAGGCGAGGACAGACTGACAGACAGGAGGGGAGTGGACAGACTGACAGGAGGGGAGAGGACAGACTGACAGACAGGAGGACAGACAGACAAACAGGAGGGTAGAGGACAGACAGGATGGGAGATGACAGACAGACAGACAGGATGGGAGAGAACAGACAGACAGGATGATAGAGGACAGACAGACAGGAGGGTAGAGGACAGACAGACAAGAGCGCAGAGGACAGGAAGGCAGACAGGAGTGGAGGGGACAGATAGACAGATGGAGAGACAGGAGGAGAGAGGACAGACAGACAGACGGGAGAGCAGAGGATAGACAGACAGATCGGAGGAGAGGACAGACAGACATACGGGAAAGCAGAGGACAGACAGACATATGGGACAGCAGAGGACAGATAGACATCAAGGAAGGGAGTGGACAGACAGACAAATGTGGAAAGGACAGACAGTAGAAGAGGAAGACAAAGAGAGAGAGAGAGAGAGAGAGAGAGAGAGAGAGAGAGTGAGACAGAGAGGGGGATGGGGTGACGCTATACAAGTATTAAACTGGACCACTTGTACGGAGAAACGGAACAATAAGAGATCAGACCTAGGCACTACACTCTCGCTCTCTCCTCGCCCTCCTTCCCTCTCTCCTTTGCTCTCTTGCTCACTCTCTCATTTTCCTCTTTCCAAGAACGGTTTGCCTGCGATATTTGCACTGTTTTTTTAAACAACCGAATAAAAATCATAACGTGCGCCGAGATGAACATCCATGCCGGCCGTCATCTTAAACATCTCCTCTGTTTGAATGTATAACGGGGAAAAAAACACACAAGTAAGGTGTTCTCCCGTCGAGGAATAATTTAAACGTGCAATACGAAGGGTTGATGGAAGTGCTTAATGGTCAATTAGGAAGAGCTGAGGGACCCAAGCGGGAGAGGGTGTGTGAGCCTCTTGGTGTGAAGGGACAGGATTCTCCTGCAACAACAGCACGGAAATACTTCATGGAAGGCTGTGCCCATAACAACAAGCACCCCCACAGATTCGGCATGCTTGTTAAAAGATCCTGGTCTGAAAGCCACACAAACGTCCTCCCTCCATGTCCTGTCTAGCCACCTCGGCTATGACCTTTTCTGTTCTCTTTCATTCCTCTCCTTTTTCCCCTTTCACATTCTGCCTCTCCTTTTTGTCCTCATTCCCCCCGACACCTTTTGCTTTGTGTTTCGCTCCATTCTTCCCGACGGTGCCAGGGCCCGGGGTTGCTTCTAAAACAGGACTATCGAACACCTTTACCAGTTTGTTGTTTTTCGATTCTTCTCGGAGGCCGTCTAAGTGGTAACACCTCGACAGCGGGCGGCGGCGTAATTGAAGTGTCGCGCGGAAATGTGCGCGCGCGTGTGTAATGAGAGCCAACCACGCGCTCCCTGTGTGTGGGGCGAACCACGGGGTGCATTGTGGGTTATAGGCCCGGGAGCCCGCTTGACATTGATTCACCAAAGGGTCCCGGGGTTGGCCGGAGCTGGTAGCGGACCGGACTGACGGAGCGGCACTGACGCATGTCTGTCAGCGGGGAATCCAGTCCAGCTGGGATCCAGTTTAAAACGAACCGCTCAGACCGGGAGGCAGAAGGAACGCCCGGGGGATGAGTGTGTGTGTTAACCTTCGTAATCAGATTTCCAGTCCACGGATCAACGGATCCCAAAGGGTGATGTGTCGTTTCAGGTTAGCGTTGGCCGGAAACCTTTCAAAACGGACCGAGCTTGTTTCCCACATGTCGGTTAATCTGCGTTGCCACTTTTGATTGTCAAATGGGATTCTGCCTTTCTGATCCGTCCAGCTTGCATATGGCAGGAGTTGGTGTTTGATGGAGTGGACTTGGGAGGCTTTGTGACGGAGGGAATTTGAAGGATTTCAAAGAAAGCTGAGCAAGATTTTAGAAAAAAAAAATGCAACCCAAACAAAACTGCATTCCTCTCTCTGCTCCCGCTCTCGCATCATGTCTCAGCCTTCAGGACCTGTGATTGACAGGCAAGAGGGAAACCTCCACCCGATGAGGGAAGAGAGGCCCTGATTGGTCAGGAATAACCCGGGTGTGGCCTCAAACCCAAATAAACCTCTGAAGAAGAAGTCCCCCCTCCGATGCTCCGGTTCCATCGGTCAAACGTTTTTGAATGATCGTACAAAACCCAAGTGGAATCTAGACGAAAAAAAATGCATTGTTCAAAACGTGAGCAGCTTTTTCTTCTTCGCCACCTACAGAGTTTGTTACGTAGAGGTTGTTATGTGCGATCATTCACGATCATTCAAACCCCACGTTGTTTCCCGTAGACATTTGTCCGATGGAACCAGAAGCCCCGGAGGCGAGACTTATTCTTCAGAGGTCTATGCTCTCATAAAGAGGGAAGGCGCGCAGTCAACCACAACTGTTATCTCACACAGCCTCTCGCTCGCTAATCGCTGATGGATGGCATTTCTAATCTCAATTACAGCACATCAAAATGAGTGCTCTTCTCTCTCGCCTAACTGCGCCTTTAAGGAACAAATTAGGATTAGGCGTCTTGCTCAGGGATGCCCACAGGTAGACTGCAGAAGGCTGGGTTTGAACCCAGAACCTTTGAGCTGGGAGTCAAAACAAACCAAAGCTCTAGTATCTACCGTGATTCCAGTGGTGTGTCCCAAATCGCGCACTTCTGCACTTATACTTAATATTTTGAGTACGTAAGTGCGTTCACACTGAGCAGTGTGCGAAAATGTAGTGCGCTATGCGCACTACATTGGCTCACTCAAACGGCCAGAAAATTGAGTGTGGATCGATGGACACTTTCCACACTTAACGGCCGCCATCTTGGTGACGTAGATGACGCTACGTCTAGAGCTACGTCGCTAAACGGAAGATACGTCACTACTTCTCAAATGGCGGCGGTTGGTTGGTTGCAATCAGCGTTAAAAAGTAGTAGAAGAAGAAGCTGTCGAGTCATTTCCGGTAAGTGCGCAGCGGCAGTGTTTGATTTGAGACGGTACTAGCTTGTGGAAATTTGCGCACTGTGCAACTAAGTGCACTGAATTGCAGTGTACTGTAAAGCAGTGCACTTAGAGAAGTGCGCGATTTGAGACACAGCACAGGTCTCAATGCTTTGCTAATCCGCACGACATAAATACATTTCCCTTCGGTGTATGAATGTGGACTGCCTCTTTAATTTGTCGAGATTTAAGCGAGCCAAAACACAAATTACCAGCACATTAACACATGGGCCATGTGCAAATACACATATTGAAAATCACACCCACACGCATGAAGACTAACAGACACACACGCACACACACACACACACAACCCTCGAGATGAATACACAGCTGGCATTTTCATCCAACTAGCTGTCACACTCACATACATGCACACACACACATACATAAAAATACATACACAAACACACACACACACATAAACACACACACACATACACGGACACACACACATACATAAAAACACATACACGTACACAAACACACACCCAAACACACACATACAAATAAACACACGCACACACACACACACACATGAATGCACACAAACAAACGCACTCACACATACACAGACACATACACACACAAACACATATACACACTCACACACACAGAAAAGCCACAGGCCATAGTACGCATCCCCCCACCTCATCCCCAGTGCTCACTAGGTCTGTCCATGTCTCACGGGTGGGGGGGCGGGGGGCTGTGACCTTCCAGCCTCTTCCCTTCTCCCGGCTCCACCGTGCGGTCCACATTACCGCACCCCTCCCCACCTCTCAGAGCTCACAGGCAGGGAGATGCTCCCAGTCAGAGCCGCTGTCTACTGGTAGCGCCCATAGTTAGACTTATACAGCACACACACAGACAGACACACACACATACAGACACACACACACAGACACACATACAAACATACAAACACACACAAACACACACACACACACACACACACACACACACAGACATACACACACACACAGACACACACACACACAGACACACACACACAGACATACACACACACACAGGGCTTTGGTTATGTGGTGTAGCTTGAAACAGCAAGGAAATATCGCAGAGATAAAGATTCCTGAGTCCATGGCAATATTCGAGCAGATGTAAGATATTAAGTCAGTCGCAGAAAGGTCAGTGGAACCTGAGGGAACTTGTGTTTCACAAGACTCATAACCAGCAGGAGCGTTGCATTGTCCAACAATAAGCAAAAGCTATAAACAATCTGTCAATATCATGCAATTTTCCGGATTCCTTTTATGTAAAAGCCAACTCTCACAAGTATGTGTGTGCCACACACACACTTGCAT
>OLKM01000462.1:157500-162500 GCA_900291075.1 Melanogrammus aeglefinus | reverse complement strand
TCAAAAGCCGTTTCGGAGGGTTTGTGGTTTTTGTGTTTGTCCGTGTCTGCGTGCATGTGTGCGTGTGTTTGTGTGCGAGTGTGCGCACGAGTGTGTATGTGTTTGTGTGTGTGTATGTGTGTATGTGTGTATGTGTGTGTGTGTGTGTGCATGTGTGTGTGCGAGTGTTCATTAAACCCTGAAGAGAGCATCATGACAGTCAAGGAGTCTTCTGAAGATGGTGAGGAGTCCTTTATCCCTGCCGCGCACGTCTGATCTGCACACCCTGGATTCACCAATCAGTGGATTTGCATCTCTTGGCAGCGACACTTTGGTTCTTGCATGGTTTGCTCTTATAAAACACATCACACTTAACTCCTCGTACACCCCGATAAACACTTTGTCCAGTCGTTAATCCCTGAAAGGTGAGATGTTCTCTGGCCGTCCTGTTTACCTGCTGCTTCCGCTGTTATCCCCTGCCGACAATAACACGTCAACAGATTACTTACGTAATAAATATAATAAAGCAATGCCACACTTATTATTCCTCTCACACCCTCACAAGTCCTTTGCCTGATGGTTTGAACCTGATAAGTGGTGTCTGGGTGCTGGGATCACCTGGAGGTTTTCGCTGTTAACCCCGGCTGACGACAGTGCGCCACCGATGGCAGCGGATCATGTCTATACTAAGGGTCTCTGGATCTGTGGTGGAGCGGGGTCTTATTAAAAGCGGCTGTGGCTCAGGTCTGAGTCTCTCATCCCTCCCTACCTCTCTTCAACCATGGAGAAGTGTTGCATTTCACACGCCTGTGATTGACAGGTAATATGGATTATTCCCCAGAGCCAATCAGGGGAAAGATGCCCTAATGGGTCAGATTTGACCCAGGAGCAGTCTGAAAGTCGAAATTGGCTCGTGAGAGGCAAGCTCAGTCGACTTGAAAACCAGATTCTTACGGCGCGTTGCCCTCGCTAATGGCTGACAGCGGGCTGGGCTATTTCTTACAAATTACGCTCAAAGAATAGCTCTTAATGACTGTCTGCTCACCTAGCCCGAGCTACATACGTGCACACTCCCCGTGCGCTCATTGTGTGCGTGACCGGGGTCTTCCTCAAGGCAAGGCGTTGAATTCAGAATATTTATCAATTTCGTATTAAATTCCCCATCAGTATTGCGCTAATACATTTCCGCCGCCCAGCCCAGCCCCTGAGATGAATGTGTGTCTTCAACCTCGGTGGCCGCCGGCCTCTCCACCACCCACGTAGCCAAGAGGAACCGGGTGAACGGATGCCCTCCCTGGTTCCGTCTTGTTGCCTAATCTCGCTAACGATATCCAAACTCCAGCTTACATAACGTGACCTTAGGGGAGCGAGCATAGCTCATCTCACCTCCATCGCTCCCGCTCGCTCTCCCCCTTTACCCTTTCCTCGGCGTTGTTTTGTTCTCCTTTGTTCCCCTTTCTTCTCTTTTTTTGTCAGTCGTGACCTGACCTATTTCGGCTGCCGAAGCGATGACAATTTTGGGTCCAAACCTTTTTCTCTGAATAGTCTTCTACATGTTTTCTCTGCGTCCACTTTCTCATTCTTTTCTCGTCCTGCCCTGTCTGTCCTGTCTGGATATCCTCACCCACACTTACACACTCACACACAATCACACACACACACACACACACACACACACACACACACACACACACACACACACCGTTAACTCTTTGCATTCTGTCCTCCTCCTCTTCTTCCTCATCCTCGGCCTCCTCACCCTCCTCTCCTCCGTCTCCTTTTCCTCCTCCTCCTCCTCCTCCTCCTCCTCCTCCTCCTCCTCCTCCTCCTCCTCTTCCTCCTCCTCCTCCTCTCCTCCCCTCCTCCTCCTCCTCTTCCTCCTCCTCCTCCTCCTCCTCCTCCTCCTCCTTCCTCCTCCTCCTCCTCCTCCTCCTCCTCCTCTTCCTCCATCTCCTTCTCCTCCTCTTCCTCCTCCCTCTCCTTCTCCTCTTCCTCCGTCTCCTTTTCCTCCTCTTCCTCCGTCTCCTCCTCTTCCCCCTCCTCCTGCTCCTCCTCTTCCTCCTCCTCCTTCTCCTCCTCTTCCTCCTCCTGCTCCTCTTCCTCTTCCTCTTTCCTCCTCCTCCTCCTCCTCCTCGCTCTACAAATGAAGCAGGTGCCAGAGCTGCCAGAGATGAAGACAATCCCATCGAGACAGAAGGCATGAGATCAATGTCGGACCTCCCTACTTGTGTCTCTTCTGTCCGTCATCTTGTGTCACTGTCCCAGAACACCATCTGTCTGTCTGTCTGTCTGTCTGTCTGTCTGTCTGTCTGTCTGTCTGTCTGTCTGTCTGTCTGTCTGTCTGTCTGTCTGTCTGTCTGTCTGTCTGTCTGTCTGTCTGTCTGTCAGACCACCCTACTTGTGTCTCTTCTGTCCGTCATCTTGTGTCTCTGTCCCAGAACACCACCTGTCTGTCTGGCTGTCTGTCTGGTGGAACACCCAACCCTGCTGTGTGTCTCTTCATAGTGTCATGTTTTTACACGGTCTCATAACACCATCCGTCTGTCTGTCTGTCTGTCCACCCCACCTTCCTGTGTCTCTTCTGTCTGTCATAATGTTTCACGGTCTCATCGCACCATTGCCCGACATCTGTCTGTCTGTGACTTTGTCTCTGTGTGTCTCTCTCATTCACGGACCAAGCACCTGCTCTCCATCTGGTTATTTGCTGTCTGTCTGTCTCTGTATGTGTCTGTTTGTGTCTGTCTGTGTCCATATGTATCTGTATGTTAATCTTACCAGATTTGGCTACAGTTTTGAGTTATTTCGGACCGATGTCCTTTTCTTATTGTCAATCCTTCTGTTTGTATTTTCTCACGTCTTGTTCACTCACTTTTTCGTTATCTTCATACAGTATGGGTCTTGTGCTGCATGTGCTTATTCATGCACTCCCTTGTAAGCATTCTTCTTTCTTTAATTGTGGATCTCGTTTTGATCTTGTTTGGCTCTTTATCACTAAGAAACACATGTTGTGATCGCCTTCCTGAAACAAGACGTCCTATCATAACAACTATGTATTAATCACTAATAATTGTCGTTTGAAGTTGTTTCAATTAGCAGCATAAAGTCCTGCAAAAGTAATTCCAAAAACCATGCAATCAACATGTAGGAACAAAAGATTAACGTGAAGTAATGAGCATGCAATGCAGCACAGATGAAGACAGGAGGTTGTACGTAGCGCAGTCCTGGGAGGTAGAGCTCTATTTCAGCCCCGTCGTTGTCCACTGAAATAGAGCTGTGTTCCAGGGCCGCGTCGGGGGGCCTTTGTGTTCCCATGCCTCGCTCCATTTCACTCTCAACAAACGACAACGTCCTCGAGTTCAAACTCAACTCAACTGAGAAAGTCGATTCAGCGTCCGGTTGAGTTCAGGAGGTGGGCAGGAGCTCAAACCCAAATGTCATTTGAGAAAAAAAACCCTCAAATGTCATGTGAGTCACTGTGTCGCTGCGTGACATGTCATGAGCTGTCTGTCGTCGCCACCCTGTGCATCGCCACGCTCGCACAACATTGTTGAGTTTGATGACGTGTGCGTTTTTCTTGCTATGCAACAGGGGGATTTATTTTTGTATTTGTTGCGCGTGTGCATGTGTGTGTGTGTTTGTGTTTGTGTTTGTGTGTGTGTGTGTGTTTGTTTGAGTGTGTGTCTGTTTGTGTGTGTGTGTGTGTGTGTGTGTGTGTGTGGTGTGTGCGTGCGTGTGTGTGTGTGTGTGTGCGTGCGTGCGTGCGTGCGTGCGTGCGTGCGTGCGTGCGTGTGTGTGTTCGTGTCCAGTACGTGGGGTGAATACATATGTTTACGTGTGTTTTGCATGTCTCCATTTCCTAAACCAATATCAAGCGAAGTGAGTTACCAAAGCAACCATTTTGATTCATGCCAACATCATCAAAAGCCCCTTGCGGACCAATCACGTTCATATCCTCACCGATGAATACACAAAAGAGCAATCCACGTGTACATACTAGGTCTCTCATGTCTTAATGTTGCTGGCTCGGTGTTCGGCTGTCCCTGACAGCCCCCTCTGCTCTGTGCTCTCGGCCCCCAGGATGACTACATCCCTTATCCCAGGATAGAGGAGGTAAGACTGTTTAACATTTAGACGTACCCCCACACACCAAACACACACACACACCCCCACCCCGGGCCCATGTCTGCCTTTACACAGCCGAGCTGGCTGACGTGAAATATACGTATGTTAATGAGATTATTCAAATTTTGTTCTTCTCCATTCAAATAGGGGAAATGTAAATTTGGCGCCCATGAGCACAAAAGCAATGTAACACAGAAAAAACACAGCGCACACGACACAGAGACGCACAAACACTCGCATACAGGGGCTCAGACTCACAACACGCAAATCCAAATCCCCGTATACCAGCAGAACCCAGAAATACACGCTAACCCTACCGTCACTAATTACCAATTATTCGTGTGAATCCAAGGCCGGTCCCATAATCAGACGCAATCTCAGGGATTTGAGGTCTAATAATATGTCTGGCCTTGTCTCCCGGCACTGCGGGGTGATTGACAGGTGGTGGAGAGGGGCGGGCCTTACCCGCAGGTGATCCTCCCGGAGTTCGGCGGCTACTGGATCGAGGAGCCGCGGGAGGGGCCCGAGGCCGGCCCCCAGGCCTCCGTCGAGACACGCCCCGAGGCCGGGGAGCTGGAGGAGGGCGGAGGAGGAGGAGGAGGAGGAGGAGATGGAGGAGGAGGAGGAGGAGGAGATGGAGGAGGAGAGGGGGGTGCTTACGGCTATCATCTGGAGGACGTGAACGACGCAGCGCGGGCGTATCGCAAACACTTCCTGGGCAGGGTGAGAGTGACGCAGGCCTGGCTCACTCCCAGACCGGCACCCACACACTCACACACACACACACACACTCACTCCCCGGGAGGAGACGACCCAGATAGCCTCAATACGGGGGCTGTTTGAAAGGGGGTTTTCAGGACGCAATGATTCTGAAAGTGGTTTCATTTAAAAAGTACAAT
>OLKM01000462.1:150000-152500 GCA_900291075.1 Melanogrammus aeglefinus | reverse complement strand
AGATTCACACCCTGATCGGTCACCGTGCCTTTCACTGGTGTCCCAGCATGCACCGCAAGAGAGAGAGAGAGGGAGGGGATGGAGGGAGGGAGGAAAAGAGAGAGAAAGAGGGGGAGGGAGGGAGGGAAAGAGAGAGAGAGGGAGAGAGGGGGGAGAGAGAGAAAGAGAAAAGAGGAGAGGGGATGGAGGGAGGGAGAAAAAGAGAGAGAAAGAGGGGGAGGGAGGGAGGGAAAGAGAGAGAGAGAGAGAGGGGGGAGAGAGAGAAAGAGAAAAGAGAGGGAGATGGGATGGAGGGAGGGAGGGAGAGAGAGGGAGAGGGGGGGAGAGAGAGAAAGTGAAAAGAGAGGGAGAGGGATGGAGAGAGGGAGAAAAAGAGAGAGAAAGAGGGGGAGGGAGGGAAAGAGAGAGCGAGGGAGAGAGGGGGGAGAGAGAGAAAGAGAAAAGAGAGGGAGAGGGGATGGAGGGAGGGTGGAAAAGAGAGAGAGGGGGAGGGAGGGAAAGAGAGAGACAGAGAAAAAGAGGGAGAGAGAGGGAGATAGATAGATGGGGCGAGAAAGAGTCACACACACGCACACACAAACACACACACACACTGCCTCACATGCTCCTTTAACCCTCTCCCTTACTCCCTTTCCTCTGCTCCTCCTCTGTCTCCTCCTCTTTCCGGTAGGTTCCGCGGGGGTCTGGACGTGTCTCACGGCCAGACGGGCACCCAGTCCGTCTACACGGCACACAGGGGCCTGGAGATCATGTTCCACGTGTCCACCAAGCTGCCGTACACCGAAGGGGACCAGCAACAGGTTCTGACCCAGACACAGCACCCGACACCTGGGGGGGGAAACGCATGGGACAGGGTGACCGTGGCTCGGTTCAAACTCAACAACGGCCTTTAGGGTGGATAAAGTTCCATCGGAATATGTTCCCGTTCGACTGCACTCCAGTACCATTAGAACCTCAAAATGGGTCTTCTGCCATTTTGGCTCTGAAATCGGCTCCACTCGGTGCAGACAAACCCAACCTGCCTCCGCATGGTAACAGAACCAAGCTGTGTCCTGACACAGGACATAGAACGATAACAGCCCGTCAACATATGCTGCATACACAGCGCTCCAGCACACGTCGTGAGGCCACTGGCTCCAGCTTTTCCCCCCCCACGCGATTTTTCAGATGAGTCAGCCAGCAAAAAATTCTGTTATTTTGTGGCCGATTCAGTTTGATCCGATACGTTTAGAATGATACTCATATCAACGACAGCACATGAGAGTAGTAGAAACTGCAACGATAAACTTGAAAAATGTTAAAATATGTATTTTTCTTCTTTTGGCCAAAGGGCACTTTAGCCAATTAGGGCACCCCACTGAGCCCGGTGCCATGTTTCGTCTGTGACGTCTACCGCAGCAAATCGGAGCATTTATCGAAGCGATTTTATTGAAGCGCACTTAAATCCAATGGCTGGTGTCTCACTCTGCCTATCTCCTCTACCTCACCCCTGTAACACCTGTTCAGCTGCAGAGAAAACGCCACATAGGAAATGACATCGTGGGGCTGGTGTTCCAGGAAGAGGCTACACCTTTCGTGCCGGACATGATTGCCTCCAACTTTCTCCATGCCTTCATCCTGGTGCAGGCAGAGAAGCCCTGCGGTGATGACACCACCTATAAGGTAGGCGTTCGATGTGGAGAGAGCGTTGGTTATCTCCCACAGACAGACCTGCACTCACCAAAAGGACCAACAAAAAGTCTGGGTGGATCCAGCCATGACGCACATCTTCTTAGGACGGGTCAAAGACAGATGAGAGATGAAACCTTCCTCGGGTGGTGATGTGCGAGGAAGAACGAAGAGCATTTCTCCTGAGGGTGTTTTGAGAACTTCGGAGCTGAATAAATGTCTGGCAAAGGCTTTTTAAGAAAAGTTTTTCTCTTGTTATGGATTTTCCAAATTCTGAGAAAGGGTTAGGATTAGGGTTATCAGAGTTTAACTCACTGTTATAATAACAACAACGCAATCCTAACGTAACGCATTTATTCTTTATCAACGCGTTAATGTTTGGATATTTGGGTCGGCTTAGGAGGTAGAGCAGTTGTCTTGTAACCGGAAAGGTTTGCTAGTTCGATCCCCAGCTCCTCCTAGCTGAGTGTCGATGTGTCCCTGAGCAAGACACCTAACCCTAACTGCTCCTGACGAGCTGGCTGTCGTCTTGCGTGGTTGACTCTGCCGTCAATGTGTGTATCAACCGATATAAGTCGCTTTGGATGAAAGCGTCTGTAACTGTAATTGATATTTCACTGTGTTTGATTGGCAGGTGTCCGTCACAGCCAGGGAGGATGTACCATCGTTTGGCCCGCCCCTCCCCAGCCCGGCAGTCTTCAGGAAGGTGAGAGAGCGGCCGAACCTTTTTCAAAACCAAGCCACGGGTATTTACACAGAAATATATGTTTTCCATGTGCCTATGGACCAGAGTATTTCAAACATTAGGTGTGAATCGCAAAAAGGGCATTTT
>OLKM01000462.1:130000-142500 GCA_900291075.1 Melanogrammus aeglefinus | reverse complement strand
TTCCAACATGGACTGTATTAATTCATTTATAAGGACTCTGCAAACAAATCTCCATTGATCATTAAGTCCATTGGACCAACATTTTCGAGTGTCAAATCAATTCCTTTTGAGTTTTTTCTAAATGTGGTTGGTTCAGGGTTTGCTCTACAGCTTGGAGGACCAAATACACACAGGTCACAGGTGTGACTTCAGCCAAACTGTCCGTTCAGTCCTGTGGCTTCTTGACCACGTAATGTAAAATTCATCTGTTTCCATCTAACAAATTGTGACATTTAAATAATTGTGGTCGTTTCCCAACAAGAGCTATATGATTACTTTAGATTCATATTTTTTAAAGAATGCGCCCTGTTGGAAATAGTTTTGAGCAAAAAGTAGCATAACTGCCATCTGGTGCGAGAAGGTAAGGGGTGTGAATTGAACTGCACTGAATGAGTACGATGACTGTATATATTCCTCTGAAAAGCCCTTTGTACATATATAAACAGGATGCTCCCTCGAGAGATGTATTATGCATATTGTCTCAGTTGCACTGAAAGCACAAAAAAAATATTTAATATATATTTCCTTCATAATTACACCTTTTTGTGTAAGTTATCTGATGTCATGTGTACATTGTTTTTGCAAATTATGAATTATATTTTAATCTAAATCTTAAAACTCTATGATGTAGCATTAATTATCGAAATTGACTTATGCATTTAGGCTACTGTCCACGTGATTTGGATGATGAAGGGACGTCGTGTTCTTGACAGCTCCAATTAATCAGTAGCTGTGCAGTGTTGAACAGTGTATAAAATGTGCCTCCAGATACCTATGGCTGATGATTGGCTGCGTATACACCTGAGGCTTGGTGGAACCTATACATATATGCCATTAGACATCATGTTCCTATACAGGAACTCTTTAGTCCGATCAAGGTCTATCTGCTTCACCGTTCTATTGCTGAATGAAATACAATTAAGCACTGTAACTGTTCTTGGCAGCATATGTATTTCGCTTTTTGTTATTTCTTTACAACGTTTCTCTTTCGGAGAGTAGCAAAATCTCTTCCACGTTTTGTGTTAATTATGCGCATAATACATCAGTTATTGTTGAATCGATATCTGCTGAATAAAAGTTATGTATTTTGTGTCCAACCGCCTCTTCTTCTTCGCCTTTGACTCACTTGAATACTTTTAAATGGTATGAGCTCGTTACCTATCGTCTATGCATTCCCGCACCGAGCACATCACACCACTCTACACTGACATCTAGTGGACGGACTAGAGCAGCGCAACGTTGACGGCAGCCTGGTGGGCCACGCCCACCGTTTGACGTCACTGCCGAAGCGGAAGCAGAAGCGCACGCAGAAGCGCGGCCGAGCCCTCCAGCAGAGGAAACAACCAAAGCACGATCGCTATCACGGTCGTTCTCCACCATGGCGGCTGTGCATAGTTTGCGGGTGTCCGTAAAGTCCGACTGCGGCTCTGAGCACTCCGACTCCGGCTCGGATTCCGGGTCGGATAGAGATGCCCGCGAGTCGGAACCGATGGAGGTAGAGGAGGGGGAACTGGATACGGACGACATCACCGTTAACCGATCTTTGAAAGAACTGATACCGGTGAGTGCCCGCCTAGGCCTGGGTCTCAGCACCTACTGCAGTGTTTCCATGGCGGTCATGGAAGGCGCCTGCTAACGGTGACCGATCACTTGGTGCATGGTCGCCTGGTAGCTTTATATGATCAATATAATGGTATTTTAGAATTGACACAAAGAACCTGCGAGCTAACGACGGTATGACGAAACGCTATTTTGTTTGCTGGCCAACAATCGCGTCACAGGTTGTGTTTGGGGACTTGTTGAAGTGTAGTTTACCAATAAAGTATTTCATTGAAAACTGTGCCTGTATTTGGCTCTGCATTCGTTTTTTTGGTCTTGCTATGTTTTGATTTTGTGGATTAAAATTTGCATGACTTCTGGGCACTAGACCAAATTAGTTATTAAGTCAAACCATTCATTGACGAATAGAGCAAACTGCACCCACCAGCTCTGCACGGCACTAACCATATACAATATATATATATTTAGAATATTGTGGATTGTAAATACATGTGTTTGTATACATGAATACAGCATGCAATGCAATACAATTTTGACCCGAAATTATGATTATCATTATTCATAGTGTTATCAATTGAGTACTATTACCAATTAGTTTTAGTGATTTAAAAGAATTGTAGTATAGTATACACTAAGTATTAAACTCGTATAAATGACGCACTATATTGCTAATCTCATCGTAATATTGAAACTGACTTATTGAATGGACTGCTTGTGATTTTTTTTAAACGTAGTCATATCTAAAAAAAAATTGCATTACCGTTAAGTGGAAATGAAGCAATCAAATAAAACAGATGTCTATAGCACTAGTTAAATATTTAAATATACTCTAAATACAAATAAAGTCGGAAATATGACTCATTATTCAGAATAAAGCACAAACAAGTTGCATTAATTATAAAGTTTTCTGCCTGTGCGCCGCCATCTGTTTTCAGAATACGATGACGTCACGAGAATGGTTGGTAACATGTTGTGTGTCGTTATGTGGGGTTTGTGTCCCTCTGTCCACTGACATGGAGAGTGTCTGCTGCCATGAAATGAACCTAGGACATCTCATAAAAAATAACAGATGTGTCGCGTCCGATCCGACGTGTCACATGCTGTCATTAGAGCGAGGGAAATACATGTGTCTGTGTGTACACACACACACACACACACACACACACACACACACACACACACACACACACACACACACACACACACACACACACACCACACAACACACACACACACACACACACACACACACACACACACACACACACACCGTATTTTCCGCACTATAAAGCACACCGGATTATAAGGCGCACCTTTAATGAATGGCCTATTTTGTAACTTTTCATATATAGGGCGCAACGGATTATAAGGCATATAGAATAGAAGATACTGCAGTCAAATGTTTGACTGGGGTTGCGTTATGCATCGACTAGATGGAGCTGTGCTAAAGGGAATGTCAACAAAACAGTCAGATAAAGACGTCAAAAGCGCTCTGACAACTCCGTTCACTCCCATGGTAACGATGTTCAAACGCTAATGTGCATATTAACAATATCTCCCAGCCTTGTTCAGTTGTAAACACGTAAAAGAAACAGTCGGGTACCGCTAATTCAAACGTTAGTGCATAACTCAACATTGTTCAGTTACGTACACGTAAAGCTCACTTTTTCAGTTCCTTCCACGTCCACGAATCCCTCAAATTCCTTATTTGACCCTTCGCTAAGCCCCTCCCCTAAACAGCCACTGACCAATCCTACGTTAGCAACCGTGTGTAGCAACCGACAGGTCTGTCAAGCTTTCAGAGCAGATGCTAATATGCCGAAGCGGTGCGCATACGGGACCTGTAAATCCGACACCCGAGACTCTCAAAAGTGTCGAAGGTGGTGTCCAATTTTTTCCCCCTTCCCCAAGCCCCAAGACCCAAGAAGAGAGGTGCACCCACGTGGATAAAGCAGTGTGGAAGACCCACATCAACAGCTGAATCACGGAAAAGATTAATAAAAGAAACGTATGTATAAAGAGGCGCCATCATCTGTATTATCATAGTAACAAAAAAGTGAGACTCACAACCAATCAATCCTAAATAATATCCTTAGTACATGTAAGTTTACCTGCTCCCTGTGTAGTGGCAATCAATAGGTCTCCGTTTGCGGTCACGTCTGGCTTTTGCGACCACTACGGATGATATGGGCACAGCTTTTATTTTATTACTCCTCGGTTTATGCCATTGTTGTGGCACACTTGTGCAGGACTTCGTTGGGCTTTCTTGCTGTCTGTTTATGAGCTCCAGGGTATAAATCAATCCCACTATATGGGAACAATATCCTGGCGCGCTGTAAACAAATACGAGAGCGGGATATCGTTAGCTAGTTCAGCTAGCAATGGGCTAACACGTAGATAAATGAAAGCTAATCAGACAATTAACTGAAATTTAAACAATATGTTGACTTAACCCAGCTGTAACAAGAACATTGTTGTTCCTGTATATGGTCGTCCTTCACCTGAAGTGTCCAGACGTGGGGTGCCTGACGCTTGCATTGTGACCTATGAGCTTTTCCCTCTATCTTAATGTCATTATTTTGACTCCGCCAGCAGACGATATTGTGGATATTTCCCTCAAACGCATACTGCAGACCCTTCTGTCAGCTTCTCTCTGATATATCAGAACCGTTTTTCCAAAAATGTGTGGTGATTTCCTTTGGAAATTGTGTTGATGGTATCATATTTCTTTTGCTAGGAGCGAAAGCTTGACAGACATAGCAACAGTAACTAAGGGGGGCGGGGCTTAGCGAAGGGTCAAGTATGGCATCCAACATGCCCGGCTCCCTCTCGTCATTATCCGAGTAAGTGTCGCTGCTGCTGCCTGGCAAGCAATTCAGTGATTATTCCTGCCTTCGTGAAAGCTCGGACCACAGTTGAGAGACTGATATATCAGCCCAGGCATCCACGATCCAGTGTGAAATAGTGGCGTAAGTCGCCCGGCGCTGTCTCTCCGTCTTGGTGAACGTGTGTTCGCCTTCTAAGGCCCCGTCCACACGAAGCCGATTTTTTTGGTGAAACGGCATAACACCCCGTCCTGACATACAGCGATGCGACAGCGACGCGAGCGAGCGAGGAAAAGTGATTAGAATGTGTACTTTTCAATGAGCCTGTCCTGACGTGCCGCGAGCGACGTCGCACCGTCCAGCGATGTCGCTCAACCCTGAATTTATCGCTCGCGTTGTCTCTATCTGGACGACATTTCGCGGCGGTGTCCCGCCCCTAAACTTTTCTTATTGGTTGATTAGTACACGCTGCTTCCTGTTGAATGTGTTTACATCCCTCGATGATTTGATTGGTTTGGATTCTTAACCAATAAAATACACTCGCGACAAAATCGTCACGCTGCATATCAGGACACCCTCGCGCGAATTTTCGTCGCCGTTTCGTCGCTCGCTGTATGTCAGGACGAGGTGTAGAACCACAAGTTTCGCCCAGTGACGAAAGTCGTTATCAACATGTCATTTTCCAGTGAAACTACTTGATTTTCAGGTTTAATGAAAATCCATGTAATTTCAAAAATGAAAAAGCAACCAAAAAATGGTCACAGTTCTCATTGCTTCATTTCCCTTTAAGGACACAACCCGACGATATGAGAACAAGGCTGGTACCTTCATCACCGGGATCGACGTCAACTCCAAGGTCAGTGCCTCTCTGAAACTCGGCTGTATGACCATGACCTTTACCTTTACCTTCCCTTCTAAAACACACACATGCCGTTTATGCACGCCGTCATGTTGTGACTGTGGTCAGTCACCAACAGCAGCATCTCATATACCTGAGCCATAGGGTCGTCATGGGAGACATTAATATAAGCTCTGCCCATGTCTGAATGGCAGGCCTCCCCTTTTTTAATATCGCTAAACCTTGATCGCTTAAGTGTGTGTGATGAACCTGTTATGGTGAACATTATCAATCTTTCTTCCCAAAATGTTTGGATCTCTTGTTCCTCTTCTTTGTAAAATTTGGATCCAAATAAAAACATTTGTGTGTGTGTGTGTGGTAACAGGAGGCCATTGAGGCGAAGGAGAAGCGTGCCCAGCGGTTCTGCTTCAGTCCTGAGGTTATCCAGGGCCAGAGGAATGTGGTCCTGGACATGGAAAGCGTCATGAAAGGTGCTTTTTGGTGCTCTTAACAGTTGTATTCCTTTGTTGCGTTTTTAGCTTGTGTGCGTTCTTGTCTTGGAGACACTGTGATAAAATGTATTACTATTATTAAAACTAGATTTTTGAAATGTTTTTTATCATTGATGTCAGTTGCTGTGCATTGTTGAACAGTGTATAAAATGTGCCTCCAGATACATATGGCTGATGATTGGCTGCGTATACACCTGAGGCTTGGTGGATATATTGCTATTTCATATGGCTGCTCTTTATGGCTTTTTTGGCCTGACTCTGTCCAGTCAGTTTTTAACTTTCAGACCCGAAACCTGAGAAGGCCTGAGTCATGTGGTTATGATGACCCGGCCGATAGTCATTCACTGCCCATTTGATACGGCCCACAACGGCTAATAAGATCAGGGAACAGGACTACAAACCTGGAGCCTCATTTTAATTATCGCCAGCCCAGGAGATTCACAGAGGTTGTTTTTTTTATGTTGGTATTCACTTTCTTTTTTTCGTCCTAATTAATTTGAATCACACTCTTCCTCTAAGCTTTTGTGATCAACAGAATAATTGTAATGTATGCTTAAATCAATACAGAATGCCTCATGCAATAAGAAAACACTAGTGATGTTTCATTTATTATTTTAGGATATTGTTCTTGTCACAAATGATCATGTTCGAAAGTGTTCAATCCCTGTGGTTCTAAAGCATTCCCTCTTTGGTTCTCAAGAGTTCTCTTCTCTCTGTGGTTCTAAAGCGTTCTCTCTGTGGTTCTAAAGCGTTCTCTCTGTGGTTCTTCCATGTCCTGTCACTAGCCATCCCCACAGCGCGCCTGGAGGCTATCTACATGATCGGCGTGGACGACATGAGCACACAGGACATCTTCGGCTACTTCAGAGAATACCCACCAGCCCACATCGAGTGGATCGATGACACCTCCTGTGAGACCACACACACACACACACACACACACACACACACACACACACACACACACACACACACACACACACACACACACACACACACACACACACACACACTATGATGGCTTTGGTTTTTGAAACGATAGAAAGAGCAAAAGTGACTTGTCTGTTGAAAATGCCCTGACTTCAAGCAGTAATATAATCTCTTTTTTTTTTATAGTCTTTGTCGGTCGACTTTCAAATGGCTCTTCAAAGTGTTATCACCCGGGAGAAATTACAGAAGCTGATATCCGTTTCACATTATCACTTGGGCCGTGAATAATAGTCTAGCCTTCGTTTTTCTGGGCTCATGACTCATGGCCCATGTGACTTTAAATCAGTGTACGGCGGAGGCAAAAACTATTCTGCCAGTCACCGTAACAACCTCTCACCCGGTGTTTCCACGGTGTTCCAGGTAACGTCGTCTGGCTTGATGACGTCACCTCCTTCCGGGTGCTAATAAACACCAGCGTCATGCCTGACCCGGAGGCGGTTGCCACGGAAACAGAGGCAGAAGTGCAGTCCGACAAACCAGCCCAGACACAGAGCAAAGGTGAGGCAGACATTTGTCCAAATTACTATTTTAGTATTTTTGAGACTCTCGCAATCAGTTTTATTACTTAGTGGTGCGGAGAAGAACTGTACTTTGTGCCGATGACAATATTAATACCATTGACATCAGCATAACTTAGTTTCAGTAGGTAGCCTAATCAAAGGTTAGAGCTAAAGTAAACGAATGCAGTGTAATGTGTGTGAGGCTCTATTGTATTTTGTGTGGACACTGAGGTAAAAGAAGGGTTCCGTATTATGCTATTATTATTTGAGTCGGCATGAACAGGCATAACATCTCTCTCTGTAGCCAATTCAAAGGATTTCATCCCCCCACATTTCAGGGGTTAAGAGCCCTGGTGCCGGTGAAGCTGAGGAAGAGGAGGTGGGTGAAGAGGAAGAAGGCGAGGTCAACGAAGGGGAGAAGGCGCCTGTGAAGGTCGACAGCGTGGAGGCCCTGGGCGAGCCGGAGAAGAAGACCGAAGTTGTGGACCGGCAGGTAACCGGTCGGAGCATCTCTGAACGAACACGGCTGACCTGCATGAACCGATGCCATCAGCACCATCATGTAGCTTTCGGATCGCATGATAAATCTGCTGCCACTCCTCTTGAAAACAAGAGCATCCGTTCAAGTGTGTGTGTGTGGTGTGTGTGTGTGTGTGTGTGTGTGTGTGTGTGTTGTGGTGTGTGTGTGTGTGTGTGGTGTGTGTGTGTGTGTGTGTGTGTGTGTGTGTGTGTGTGTGTGTGTGTGTGTGTGCTCTCTCTTCAGGTCGACCAGTTGTCTGAAGACGAGAGGGAGTCCCTGCTGAGAAACGACCTGCGGCCCGCCATAAAGCCCTTCAAAGGAAACAAACTCCTGCTGCGCATCGCCACACACGGTGAGTAGCACCCTCACATACGCAATCCGTCTGTTGGGGCTGGGCCATCCATCAAATTTTGATCGCGATTTCGCTTTTAGCGACAAAACGTCAAACGAATTAACATAAAAGTTTTTCCATTTTAATTTGATTTTATTTTTTTATTTAATGTTTTATAGAAAGGGCAAAACAGCTGGATACATATCTGTATATTATTTTCGATTCGAACATTTTCTTTTTGACCTTTTTGTGTTTTTTTTTAAGGTGAAATTTCGAAGTTCTCAGTTACAAAGTTTTTTTTTGGGAGAAACATGCTGGATAAATCCATGTTTTCAAACTCAAAAATAATCGTTTGAATAATCGTGATTTCAATATTGACCAAAATAATCATGATTATGATTTTTTTCCATAGTCGAGCAGCGCTAATAAAGGTATGAGGAAAGAGTGCAGCATCAATATGGACTGTACTTCTGTACAACCTAGTTATTATTCAAAATAAAAATCTGCACAAACAATGGCATCTGGTGCGAGGAGAGCGACGGTAACGTTGACATTGAGCTGTCAGCCGGAGCCACCAGAGCTGTAGTCTGACTCCCTACTGCGTGGCTCTGCGTAGAAGCACTAGTTCCTCAAGCGCTGTCTTCCTGGTTTGGTTCACAGATGACAAGAAGGAACTGGGTGCTGCCAGGAGGAGCCGGTACTACATGAAGTACGGTAACCCCAACTACGGAGGGATGAAAGGAATCCTCAGCAACTCCTGGTAAATACAGTAGCGTCGACAAACATATTGAACACATTTACACCTGCATGGACATTATATCAGTAATACATTCTATTAATAAACTTTTTCTGTCATTTTAACAGTTTTGGACGTATTGTTAAATGAATTGCCCAACAAACAAATACATTGTTAAATGTATTTTGTATGTATCTTGTTTCAACATTGAACATAATTGCAGATCTTGGGATACGTACATAAGCTGGCATAAATGCGATCAACCAATAATATCACTTGCATGACTTTCCACCGTTGTTTTTTCTGAAGGAAGAGGAGGTTCCACACGCGTCGGATTCAGCGGGACGTTATTAAAAGTAAGAAGCCTATTATCAGCGACAGCATGGGACACCCTCTGCCTAGCACACAGACACCCCCGTAGGAGTCCCATGGCGCTGTAGAGAAACACGTCAAGCCTGCCTGCATCAGTGTCAAAGACAAACCCCAAAACCGTATCGAGGCTGCACAAAACTCCCCACGATTCTCTCACTGTTCTTCTGTACCAGACCGTCTCTCAGCGTCACGGGCAATTATAAACGTCGGATAATTGGAACAGACTTGATATTATAATCTATTTTAAAATACTTTAATATTAATCTTAAATCGGAATGGTGAGACCAAATTTGACGTTAAGAGACAAAGATCTTGCGTTGTCTGATCCCGGCGTCCACCCACGGGGGTTAACCCTACCCTGCGTTGATACCTCCCCCGCTACTAGCTGACCTGGTCAACCTTCCAGAGGAGCCCATCAAGGAGGAGGAAGAGGAGGAGGAGGAGGAAGAGGACGACCTGGTGCGCGAGGAGGACATGGAGGCCGATGACAGGGTGGTGGAGTACCGCGACCGGGCCGGCGACCGGGCTGGTGGCCGGGCGGGGCCGGCGGCAGGAGGGGGAGGGGTGCGGGCGCGGATCGGCGTGCGCAGGGGATCCCCTGCGGCGGCGGCGGCGGCGGCGGGGGGCTCGTCGGACTCTGACGAGATGGACTACGACCTGGAGCTGAAGATGATCTCCACGCCGTCGCCCAAGAAGAGCATGAAGATGACCATGTACGCAGACGAGCTGGAGACCGAGCTGAAGACCATACCGGTGAGGCCCTTTTTAGTTTGGTTCGGTCGACTTCCTACAACCGGAAACGTTGAGTGACCTTGAGTAAGGATGATCACGGTCAAGTGAGGAAGGTGTTCTTGCAAAGCTTGGCAGCAATGAAATAAAACTGCAGGAAGTACCAGAACCTAGGGCTGGGCGATTAATCGAATTTTGATTTTCAATTTTAGCGTCAAACGATCACAAAATTAACATAATTTAGTTTTTGGTTATTTTTTATTTATTTTTTATTTAATGTTTTATAGAAAGGGCAGAACAGCTGGATACATATCTGTATATTATTTTAGATTGGAACATTTTCTTTTTGACCATTTTGTCAAAAAGTTCTCAGTTACAAAGTTGATTTTGGGAGAGAGAATAAGTACATGTTTTCAAACTGAAAATAATCGTTTGAATAATCGTGATTTCAATATTGACCAAAATAATCGTGATTATGATTTTTCCCATAATCGAGCAGCCCTACCAGAACCAGTTACACTTTATGCAGAAATTGTACAGCACTAGAGCTGGTAAAACCCATGGAACATGTGGCTACAGACATCATTTTTGTGGGACACTATTCTTCAGCCATTCTTTTAATTTGCTTCTGGTGCAGGGCGGCAGTGGTTTTGAGCTGCTGAGGCAGTCTGTTGTACTCCATAGCCCCCCACAAAACAGAAAGATGTCCCTCACTATGTGGGTCCCTCATCATCTCTGCCAGAGTTCGACATGCCTGGTTCTAGTTATGTGTCAAGGGATTGGAAGGAAGGGTTGCCTTGCTAGAATCTTGGTGTTCTTTTTTAAAAAGACATTATAGTGCAACTTTGTCATCGATCTCTTTTAGTGTTTCTTATTCTCTTGCTTCCCGTGTATGCGTGCGTGTTTGACGTAATGTTATGTCCTGTTTGGTTCCTTCCGTTGTGTCAAAGGCACTCTGTGAGCAGCGACAGTGGGTCCGGGAGCAGTGTGCAGAACCGTATAGGTGACGGCGGCGGCGCTCTGAGCGAAACCAAAGCGCCGTCCGTCAGCAAGGTGACGGACGTCAGGCAGCTCCTGGAGGAGAAGCGGCAGGGCCACAGAGCCCCGGCACGCCAGACCTCCCCAGGGAAGATGGGTAAGACCGGACCTTCATATCACTGCCTTAAGGGGGACTGCTGTCTAGATGAACGACGAAGGGGCTAAGGTGTGTGTGTCTCTGTGTGGTGTGTGTGTGTCCCCAGATGTGAGGCAGCGTCTGGGGAAAAGGCGTCGCTCTCCATCCCCGGTCTCCCCGAGAGACTCCCCGCCCTCACGAGAGCCGGTCAGAGACATTCACAGCAGGCTGGGCGTCGCCGGCCCGGACGCCAGGGCACGGTTCTCCACGTCGCCCAAAGACAGGAAAACAAGTAAGAAAATATTGACCTAAGACTGAAATGATTTGTTTAACCTGATCTTATTTTAGTCTCCATCCCCCCTCGCTGCACTTTCTTCCCTCACTTCCTTTCTATTTCCCTCCATCTCTAATTCCCTATTTTTCTGGTTCTCTTTATGCATGCACAAATTCACTCACCTTAATCGTCATTCCTTCTACATCGCCTCCGCTTTCCCCAGGTCGTCTCTGGAGCAGACTTGGCCCGTCCCAAGCAGGCCCCCGGGACAAAGCCAAGGACGACGAAGAGGAGGAAGAGAAGGAGGAGAAGAAGAAGGAAGGAGGCAGGAGCAGCAGCAGCAGCAGCAGCAGAAGAAGGAGCAGCAGCAGCAGACGAGAGGGCACCGGCGTGTTCAGCTCCTCCCGGCTGGGCTCCCTGCCGGACGACGATGGTGGCGGCGGCGGTGGCGGCGGCGGCGGCGGCAGCAGAAGCTCCAGGCGGAGCGGTGGCAGCGGGGGGCGGAAGGCCACCGGCGCCCGGGAGCCTGGCGAGCCTGAAGAGGAGGACGACCAGGCCCTGCAGCAGGTGTGGGGCGCCCTGATCAAGCAGAAGCAGGACCAGCAGCAGAACCACAGGGGGAAGAAGAGCCGTCTGGAGAACCTGCCCTCGCTGCAGATCGAGATCAGCCGCGACAGCGACAGCCAGGGCTCCGATTCTGACTCATGAAGGGTGGGCGGGGAAAGGAGGGTGAAAGACGGAATCTCTTGTTCTTTACACGTTTTTTTTTTTTCTGTTTCGTTTTTTGTTTTTACTTTTGATAAAAAATCGGCCCGCTTTTATTGCGACGCATCCTAAAAACGGCCCCACGATTCCAGCCAGTTGAGCTGGGCGTTGTGTAGCTCTCTGCGGGGCACAGGCAGGCCCCAAGCGGCCTCACCCGCTGACGCCCACCGTCACGAGATTTCTCTTTTGAGGGTCGACGCGTCACCCCAGTGCCTCGGGCCATCCAAACATGTGCGTTAGCCCCTGGCTCTCCTTGTAGCGTCCTTGACAGACCTCACCGTGCAAGTGAATACGACCCGTAACCCTGAAAGTGTCGCGCGACACAAACACACAAGCAGTCCCCTCCCATTTTGTCCTTTCGTTCGGCGGTGCGTCCCTTTGTCCGATCGCAGCGC